>CAUYQG010057444.1:0-21060 GCA_963574415.1 Tarsius wallacei
ATCAATCGGCAAGCTCTGAAAACCTGCTAGACACATTTTGCCTGAGAAAACCAAATAACCAAAGACTGATGGCTTTCCTGGAAATGCAAGGTAGTGACTAATTCACAAACTCAACCCAAATCCTCTCTTTGTGAAGTTATCGATTTACAACCCCTGCTTGTTATGCATATCCTGGAGACCATTTGTTCTTTGAAAATCTGGTTTTGCTGAGTACAACCTTGTAAATTCCGAAGAAAATGTATAGTCGCTCAATCCTACCCCCTCCCTTATCTAAACTAAGGTATAAAACCCCTCTCCTCCCTCCCTGGGGTGCTCAGCCTGGGAGCGTCAGCCCGCTAAGTTGCGCCAGCATTAATAAAACTGCTACTTCCTGAAATAGCCTCAGTGTCATGGCCTCTCTCTCTTCCGGCTGCATTCTGGTGCATTGACCGGGTAAGGGAGAGTTCGGAGACGGTGTGTTCCACCTCCTTTGTCATCGGAGTACGACCTTCGGGTCGACAGGAGAGGCAATCTCACCAGGCGGGCAGCGGACCTTTTGATCCGTAGGAGGGAGGCCCCTCCCGGCGCACTGAGGCACGGACCACGAAAGCACAACAGGGACTCAAGAGGCGAGGAACGGGCATGAGGATGACCACCTGACAGAAAGGACAGAATGACCACCTGACAGAAAGGGTAGGAGTAAGGGCCTTTGCGTAGACCTGCCAACGGATGGCAGAAGGGGAGCTTGATCACCTCCCGGAGTCCGCTAGTAGTCTCCAGTCAAAGGAAAGGACTGAAAGGCAGAGGAAGGTAACACTGTCTGAAGATGAACCATAGACTCCTAGGATTAGAGCAGAGGGTTGAAGAGTGTGTTGTGTGATTGCATGTAAACAAGACAGATGGCAGGAGGGTTCCGCATAATGTCAGTCTGGGTTGGGGGTTTGTACCAACCTGCCAGTTGCTAAGAGGTGTCTGAAATGTCTTCGTGAGGAGTACGACTAGAAGAGGATGAAACATGTTTCCCATACCCCCTCATTCTCTTATTTGTGTGTGTCTGTCATTTTGAATCTGCTAAAAAGCTGGTTGGGTTATTATGCTATGTTTAATAGGACATGTCGTCTTTTAAAAAACTTGATTAGTGCATGTTTTTTAATGTCATTTTAAATTTTCCTCCCTTTATTTGTGTGGTGTTTCTTCCAACCTGTTGACACTGTTAAAATTCCTGTCTTTTGTTGTCAAGGATGTGGGAAAGTTGCCTGCTGTGTATGTGAAATGCTACCGGTTATCTTGAGTTCTTTCCCGGGACCACACCCTTTCCCTTCCTTAGCGTGCATTCTCCTTCATGGATTATGAAGGAGTTCATTCTAATCCACCTGTAAAGAAACATAGAAATGTCTGTTGTATGCTACTTAGCCTTTTGTTAACTCAGTGTAAGTTGACGCTAGCCTTGGACAAAATAATTTTGTAATCTTTCTCTGGCAACTAAGGGACTGAATAGACTGTTCTTGTTTTCAAATGCTAGAAGCCAGGTTAGTTGAAAGTAAGTCGGTTTCTAAAGGTTTAGTCCTTGCCTAGTATCGTAATCAACTGCTTGTCCCTGTAAAACTGTTGGGAAGTCCCTTAGAATCCTGTAATGTATGCTAAGTCCCTACTTTAAATTGTAGTGCTAGATAACACTACTGCTTGCTTTTTGGCTATGCCTGACTAGCACACCTCTTACAAGACTGGTAAAACTTTAAATGCTGACTACTTTGCAGGACTTAATAAGGCATAGGAACTGGCCATTCCCACCTGATTAAGTCACCTTGCTAAGTTCGGTACTTCACCTAAGGGTCAGGTAAAATACTAGGCACACTCTGTGGCGCATAGAGTGAGATCTGATCACTCTCATTTAATTGTCCACATCTTAGAACTAAGGCTATTGTTTAGTAATTCATAAGGATTTTTGACAGTTTTGCCTGTTCATAATTAGAAATAAGTAGGAACAGATCATTTTACATCAACGTGGTCTGTTCACTCTAAAAGGGTTTTTGTACCAGGCCATTTTGTAGGCATCATTGGAAAGTCGTGGAGCAGGAAAAAAACAAAACAAAAAATAGGGCTTCAAGAAGGGCTGAGGACATAGCTTGGAAGAAGCCATCAGGGCCCCAGGGATACCTGGTGTTGCTGTTTATGGCTTTATTTAGTTGCTTGTTTTAGAATTTTCCTTTAAGGAATAAATTGCAAGTGTTCAAAACAAATTCTGGGTTTTCAAAAAACATTAACAAGAAAATGTGTAATAATCTGTACCCTCAGACACCCCAGTGGGACAGGCTTTTAAATAATTGAAGCAAATTAAAATTACGTGGTTTAAAAAAAAAAAAATTATTAGTGCATTATTAAAATCAAATTTGAACTCACTACAAGTTAGCAGATAATGAGGTTTGGAAAGGAGCAAGACTTTGCTTTAATACCATCTGGCAATTAAATTCACTTTGTAGACCTAAAGAAAAATGGTCCAAAGTTCTGTATGCAGAGGCATTTTTAAAATTTATTTCACTGCTTTGCAAACAAGATTATATCCTATGGAATATTAAATACCCAACTCCAGAGGCTTAACTCAGGACTATGAATACCAAACTCCCAATTACAGAAAGCTTCTGAAGTTCTTAGAAACTGAGACATTAAGGGGGGAAGAAAAAGAGAGAAGGACTCCAGAATGAGCACCAGCCAGACGAAAAGTAAACAAACCTATTGGCAGTTGCCACTAATGGCAAAGCTCCAGCCACCCAAAAGAGACCTGATAAGGATAAACCTGCTAAGGGGGATGGTATCAGCTGCTATGAATGTGGTCAATATGGGCACTTGAAGCGCAGTTGTTCTTGATGGCCTAAGCCCCCAGGACCTTGTCCAACATCCGGACTAAAAGGCCGCTGAAAGAGATGGTGCAGCCTCTCCTGAAGGTGGGGGGCGCTACCTAGCTTGGTAATAGTGACCATTGACTAAAGGGCTTGGGGACGGGAGGGGCACAGCCCAGCCCAGCGCTCTGCTTGCCATCGCTCCAGAGAATCCTTGGGTCTGTATGAGTGTGGCTGGGGTCCAGACTAAGTTCTTGATTGATACTGAGGCTGAGTTTTTTTAGCCCTGGTGCTCATACTGAACCTCTTTCTCCTGACACCTGCTCTCTAGTGGGAGTTAAAGGTGTTCCAAAAGTTAAACGTTTCACCTAACCTCTAGTAAAAAGTTACTAAAAGGTGAATTCAAATTATGACTGTAAAAGGTTATCTATAAAAAGATAAAAAGGAAAGCAAAAAGCAAAGGAAAAATATAAAAAGGTTATTGGTGTACAAATAAGGTTTTAGTAAGAAAAGGGAATATAAGAAAAAAATTTTTATCTAAGAAAAGATCTTACATGGTAAATTTCTGTCCAATAATAAAGTAAATAACTATTTACTGAAAATTTTAGAAAGGGGGTATAGAACAAAAATAAAAGGTTCAAACATGTCAAAAAAAATGGTATAAGCATGCAAAAAATGGTATGAGGAAAGTTTATGAAAAAAAAAAATATATACAAAAGAAATTCTATAAACAATCTAGGCATAATAAAGTCTTTTCTGGGATGTGGATGCAAGTCTCCAAACATTTTTGGATTTCTCTTCAAATTTTATATATAAAATTTACTTGATTGCCTGTTCAAATTATAATCTAAAACAACCTGTCAGGCCACCACTATAGTCCAGAAATACATTAAAAATTCCAATAAAGCCACAGAAATTAAAGTTTATCATTTAAGTTATGCTAATAACTTCAGGCCTTGTAGCTTTTGTAAAAAAGAGGATCAGGCACCACCTAAAATTGTCAAAATGCATGCCTAGCTTCACTTCTTGAAAGAGGGGCTTCCCTCATTTATTCCTTTTATTAAGCCAGAGTCCAGCAACTTCATGCCCACATAACGGTCACGCAAGGATTCCAGTCAGTGCCTGCAAACAATGCCACTGCTGAAACAGATCTGGATGCCTCAAGTCAGACAGGGGGACAGTGGACTATGCCCACTGTCAGCTCCGAAGAAGTTACAGAAAATGGACCTTCACTCCTCAGCACCCCATATGATTATGGGATCGAAAAATCTCTAAAGAATAAATAATTGAGGCAGGATAGCTATCACAGGCTAGACATAGATAAATTTCCTATAGGTAAGTTTTAGAAGCTGTTCAAACATTTTAAAAATTATATTCTACTGCAGGTCAAGTGGCAGCCTACCCCACTCCTTGGCAAATCCAAAGAAAACTCCATCAGATGTAGGACTAGGGCAGTACAGTCTTTCAATTCGCAGTTTAGCATAATAATCACTAGAATTCCTTTGTAGACACAAGTAAACTGAACATAGGTATTTGGTATTGCATCGCTCAGGATCCAAGTCTCTGAAATGGAATTTGTTAAAACTTTGAAATTGTTTCATGGTAGGCCTTTTCCTACACCTCTGAAGGAAATGGGGCCACAGACATAGGTGCTCATAAGGAAATGTGTTGTCCATTTGGGACAAATTTTAATCACGGTTCATAAGCTTGCTTCCCTGGGAACTTCCTGGACCAAGGAAAACTCAGCATTCCAGGGGAGTAAGTGCTGCTAAAAATTGAAGAGAGGAAGGACCCAACCAACAGCTGCAAGAAAAGAGAAAAGGGACCCTAAGAATGGTGCTGTTCCTATACTAGCCTATAGAATTTGCATACCTAACTTCTCCATCATGACAAAACCCCTCTGTGAAGCCTCATAGGGGGTGAACAGAAGCCTCTGCTATGGGAAAAGGCCCAGAAACAGGCCTTTGAACAAATTAAACAGGCCCTCACCAGTGCACCTGATCTGGGACTCCCAGATGTGACTAAGCCTTTCTTTTTATATGTGCATGAATGTGTTGGCACAGCAGTAGGGGTCCTAACTCAAATGCTAGGGCCATGGCTAGATTCTGTGGGCCAGGGCTGGCCACCTTGTTTATGAGCCCTGGCAGCCACAGCACTCCTGATAACGGAAGCTGACAGACTAACTGTGGAACAACACCTAACAGTCAGGGTGCTTCATGTGGTAATAAATTTAATGAAATACAAGAGGCAATATTGGCTAACCAACGCTGGAATGGTCAGGTGTCAGGGAATGCTCTGTGAAAAAAAACCCCATGCATTCGCCTAGAGGTGGCAAAGACCTTACTACCCACAGAGAAAATCATAAATGAAGTGTTCTCTAGCCATCCAGATTTAACAGACCAGCCCCTCAGAGACCCTGAGGTCAAATAATTCAAAAACGGGAGCAGTTTAGTAAGGGGAGGGCGGGGCGCTTTGCGGGCTATTCGGTGGTAACTTTAAACTCAACAGTTGAGACAAAACCCCTGCTGATAAGAACTTCAGCTCAGGGAGCAGAACTCATTGTGGGGACAATGGACCGGCATTTGCAGCTGAGGTAGTACAGTTAATGACTAAAGGACTGTAAATCAAATGGAAGCTCCATACAGCCTATAGGCCACAAAGTTCAGGAAAGGTGGAGCGAATGAACCAGACCTTAAAGTCACAACTAAGTTAGGCCAAGAAACTCATTTAGGCTGGGTCCAGCTTCTGCCAGTAGTCCTTCTAAGGGTAAGGTCTATCCCCACCAAACAGACAGGCTTCTCGCTCTTTGAATTCTTCATGGGCGGCCTCCCCTTCTTGTTAAGGGCATACAGGGAGACTTAAAGGAGTTAGGAAACCTTACTCTAAAACAGCAAATGCAAGCCTTAGGCTCAGCCCTAAATGCCATCCATCGTTCAGTCAGAGAACGGTAGCTAATTAGTTTTAACTATCAACGCCCATTCTTTTAAGCCAGATGGTATGGGTAAAAGGATGGAATATACAGCCTCTAAAGTCCCTCTGGAGGGGCCCATTTACTGTCCTTAACACTCTGGAAAGTCAATGAGGCCGATGGGAAACCCAGCATGGAATCCTCAAGCCCTGCTCTTGAAACCGGGGAATACTTCGGCCTTGCTTCAGCCACACACTGGAGGGTGGCTGATTGATCTACCCAGCTGACTGATCTACGTGTGGCAGGAGCTTAAAGATTCAGCTGACCTTACTGATAAGCCATTGTTTCGCTTTGTCAGCCTTTGTATTTGCCAAGTGCTATATTGTTTGTCATTTTATTTACTGTAGGACCGACCTTAGCTACTGTAGAACTGACAAATTGGACATGTTGGAAAATGGTCTCACTAGCATTTCTTTTCTTTTTTATATCAAAAAGCTTGCCCATGTCCCAGTACAAAAATGGCATGGCATAAAAATTGGCAATTGGTTTAAAACATGTTCTAGGGTCTGGAAAAATTTAGGTACTAAAAGGACAAACCGAAAACCAAAAGCCATTTTTATCATGTCCCTAAACCTTAATACAATGATGAGAAAAACTAGAAGCAATGTTTTGGAGAAATGCATACTTTAGGAAAAATTAACTTTGCCGACTTTGTCTTTTCAGAAACAGACCTCCTGGTGCCAGGTATCAAGCTTGCCTAAAGTAAAGAAAATTTACAAGGCCTAAGACATCATGCATTGGGCAAGAATTGTAAAAGTCACAAAACTTGTAATTACAAAAGTTATAACCGGTCAGAGGGGGAGCAGATTGGGATTCGATCTTCAATTCAGTTGGGCACTATCCACAGGGAAGTCAAGAATCCCCGGAAGCTACCCTTTGGGAATGTATGGGCGATAGGGGGAGGTGCACCCTCCATTAGCTCTAAGGAATATCGTTTGGGAAGGTGCAAGGAGCACTGGACTCCTGTCTTATCCTCCCTTGCATAGCCCCAGTAATTATGAACGCCATTTCTGAGTTAGTGGAAAAACTGTGGCCCACATAATGTTAATGCACCAAATTCAGGGTGATGCTCTTAACCCATAGAGGGTCGAGCATCAAAGGAGGGAATGTGGCAGAGAAGGGCTGATAGCAGTTAAAAGTCTTCCTTTTGGAGATCCATTGGCAAGCTCTGAAAACCTGCTAGACCTGTTTTGCTTGAGAAAACCAAATAGCCAAAGACTGATATGGCTTTCCTGGAAATGCAAGATAGTGACTAATTCACAAACTCAACCAAATCCTCTTTGTGAAGTTAGTGGTTTACAACCCCTGCTTGTTATGCATCTCCTGGAGACCATTTGTTCTTTGAAAATCTGGTTTTGCTGAGTACAACCTTGTAAATTCCGAAGAAAATGTATAGTCGCTCAATCCTACCCCCTCCCTTATCTAAACTGAGGTGTAAGACCCCTCTCCTCCCTCCCTGGGGTGCTCAGCCTGGGAGCGTTAGCCCTCTGAGTCGCGCCAGCACTAATAAAACTGCTGCTTCCTGTAATAGCCTCGACTGTCTTCCCGCTAAAATAGCAATGAATAACTTTGTACACATGTAGCTTTTTTTTAAGTTATTTTTTTCAGAGGCATTTTTCACCATGAGATGACAAAAAAAAAAAAAATCAATCAATTCTATGACATTTAAAGTATATTGCTAAATTTTTTCCCTGAAAGATTGTGTTAACTCATTCGTGACCGCTGACGTGAATTTACATCATTCCAAATTCTGTTCCTGATTGCTGTGCTAATGTGAATTTACCTCATTGTGGAAGACTGTCTTTTTGGGTTTATAATCTGAATAAAAATACAAAGTATGGAATACTGGTTAGAGTGATGTCTGAGTCAAATACTGGATATATCTGCAACTTTCAGCTGTAACGTGAAAAAGGTGACAGATTAGAGAAGACCATTTCACTTGTGCTTAATGACACGTTTGCGGCAACCAGCTTCAATTTTTTTTATTTTCACTAACTCTCAGTATTAGAAAAGTAAAAAATTTGTCTGTCGTGAGTGTGTTAATATGTAGCACTCTTTTCTTACAGTGTCACTATAAAATTAGTTTATTATTTTACATCAATTTGATAGTTCCAGTTTGTTTCTTTATTTTGGAATATGCTTCTAACTTGTTCTACCCTTTTCTCTTTTAGGTGATGAAGGGGATAACTTCTATGTGATTGATCAAGGAGAGATGGATGTAAGATATAATAATAGCAAAGATGTGGATAATCTTAAAAGTCAGTGTGCTGATTTTTATTGCTTCAGAGCAATCATTTCTGAAGGGCTTTTACAGCCTTTTTAAATGTCAAATTCCATTAACACTTTTTGCCAAGTGTTTTTATGACAGAGCGAAACTTTTAGAAGTAATTTCTCTCGCCAGACATGTTGTTCAAAACTTTTGCTGGAGGAGTGGTTAAGAAGTGTGCGTGCTGTGGAGTGTGACATGCCAGGGAGCTTCTACACCCAGCCACCAGCAGGGAGACTTGAGAACAGCTTTCTCAATTCTGTCTTGTTTGCAAATGAAATGATAATAATAGCAGTGGTCTTTTAGAATAATTGGAACGTTCAGTGACCTAAGGCAAGTAAAATGTTTAATGTAGTGCGCACACAGTTCTCTTGCGTATATACGATTGAGGTTAATGCTCAGCTAACCTTCCTCATCTCTAGAGCATTTTTTTCTTATCTGATAAGTAAATCCGGGAAACCATAGACACTCTTAATTCAGCAGAACTCAACTGCTTTTCTCGCTGTGTACTGAAAACATAATCTGCTTTTTGAAACAGTTTGGGATTATGACCTTCTAAAAAAGGTTTGAGGATTTTTAGTGCTTAATTTGTTTGTATATGTAGAGAAAAACTCTTCTTTGCTGTCATTTACACTTTAGGTTTATGTCAACAATGAATGGGCAACCAGTGTTGGAGAAGGGGGGAGCTTTGGAGAACTTGCGTTGATTTATGGGACGCCAAGAGCAGCCACTGTCAAGGCAAAGACCAATGTGAAGTTGTGGGGTATCGACCGAGACAGCTATAGAAGGATCCTCATGGTGAGAGACCTTGGTTTTGGGGCGAGATTTAGAATTCTGATCTGTGTAACTAATGTTGGAGTATTATCACCAGGTTAAAATGAGCATATGCCAACTTGTAATGATCAGATACTCTGTATTAAGCCTTACTTAGCGCTATTCATTATGCATTTTGAGACAGTGATATTTTAGAACAGAAATTTGGCCAGAAATAACACGAGAAACAAAATGTGTATATGTAACGGTTAGCTCATGTTTCAAGATCTATCCGTTTGCCAGTAGGCACATCTTAGCTTTATCTAACCTTACTGATCACAGAGAGCCTTCCAGGTGCTGCTTTTAAGTGCTTAAAGTTATTTAAGGCCATTCAGCACTAATCAGCTTCCCTAAACTATAAAATATGAAAGTGGGTTATCGGTAATACATATGTTGTATCCCCTGTCATGAAAGGGATACACAAAATAGTAAAGCTGTTGGAACATTCTGGTGATACAGTCAGACTTTTTGAGAACTTTGTGATAAGTTTATAGAGTAGCTTTAGATGTTTAAGTCCCAACTAATCATTTTGAATGGTTTTCTCAGATTTTTACAGTGCCAATCTGGTCATTTGAAAATATACAGTTTGTTGTACTTTGAGATTTTTCTGTATATGAGATCTGTGTGTACATATGTGTATATACAGTCATGACAAATGTTTCAGGTGCCATAAGATTATAATACCAGATTTTTACTGTGCTTTTTCTATGTTTAGATATGTTTAGGTACACCATTTTGTTACAGTTGCCTATAGTATTTGGTGCAGTAGCATGCTGTACAGATTTGTAACCTAGGAGCAATGCTGCATCATACAGCCTAGGCGTATAGTAGGCTATACCATCTAGATTTGTGTAAGTACACTCTATGGTGTTTGCTCAATGACACATTTCTCAGAACATATCCCCATCATTAATCAGCGCATGACTGTATATGTACGTTGGGGGGGGGTGTGTATGTACGTAAATATATATATGTATATGTATATATATATATATGTATATGTTTGGGCGTGGGGCATGGTTAAGGCAACTTACTAAGTAAGGAAAGTTTTTATAGAGGGCTTTCTCCCTCTTTTTCTCCCAGGTATATTTAACAGACTTTGCAGATTAGATAACTGGGTTAAATTGGGGCTTTTGGACATTTTTTTTTTTTTTGAGTCTGACTTCTGTTGGGGATTAGAGTTGTGGGGAAGGTTTCTGGGCTGGGAATATAGTCAGCTATAATCACATATATTACTTTTTTTGTTTGTTTGTTTGAAGAAATACTTATTTTTAATAAATGCACAGGAGGCCAGGGTTCAACAAGGGGCCACTGATAAAGTAACCCTTACATAAGCATTTACTGCGGATGGCTGTTTATTAAATAGCATAGTTTGAGACGTAGAAGAGGAGGTGGAGGAGGAGGAGGCGAATGAAAAGGACAAATAAGGGAAGGAGAGAGAAAAGAAGGAAAGAAGAAAAGGAGGGAGAATTTTTTTTTTTTTTTTTTTTTTAAAGAGAACTGATCATTTGCTTATTTGAAATTTTTAGTTGGAGTCTCACTCTGTCGCCCAGACTGGGAGAGCAGTGGCCGCTCCCGGCCACCGCAGCCTCAACCCGCTGGGCTCCGGCAATCCTTTCGCCTCAGCCTTCCGAGTAGCTGGAATTACAGGCACGCGCTACCATGCCCGGCTGATTTTTTGATTTATTGTAGAGATGAGGTCTCGCCAAGTTGCCAAGGCGGGTCTTGAACCCTCAGGCTCAGGCAATCCACTCACCTTGGCCTCCCAAAGCGCGGGATTACAGGCTGAGCCACCGAGCCCGGCACTGAGAGGTTTTTTATAGAGCTGAACAGGGGCTCACCATCTTCAGTGTGAAGAAAAATTATCACAAATCAAGAAGCAACAGCAGCAGCAAGCTTTGACTTTGTTTTTTAAAATTTATTTGAAACTTGATATTGTTCCACAGCGTTGTGTGATAATTACACATTTTTGGGATATGACTTCTGTTATTTTTTGTTATTTTTAGGGAAGCACACTGAGAAAGCGGAAGATGTATGAAGAATTCCTTAGTAAAGTGTCTATTTTAGGTGAGTTTTAAAGTGTATTGAATTTGCTAGTATATGACAAACCCCCCAATTAAATGTGATTGGACTTGGACAGAACTCTGAAAGTGTATGTGCTACTCATTCCTTCTGAAGAGACAAAGGGGCGGAAAGTGTCCTTCTGACTGTGGACATTATTCCTCTGTGACTTCTGATTCTCTTGTTCGGTCATTGAGTTCATTGGTTCAGGAAAGTGAGTATTTCTAAGAGTACATTTCCTCCGTGGAAAGATTAGGTGTCATTTGCTGGCATCCTCTGAAAAAAATGCTAGAGGTTTGTTGAAATTTAGAGTAAAGCAGATTAATTGAAGATAACTTTTGTGCGTTTTGTTATGTGAACTTGGAGATGTTTTTAAAAGTCTTTCAGGAAGGGAGAATGGCCTTTTTTAAAAATATAAAGTGACAGTCTTGTGTTTTATTACAGTGAATTGACACTTTCTCCCTTATTTGTCCTTTCTTTGGAATAGTTACGTTTGCTTTAGTTTATATTAGTTTGGCCTTTGTAGCTCTTCTTGATAGTTTCATAAATTAAGCTGAGGATATGAATAAATTCTGTGAACCTATGGAATGATATGGATAGGGAAGCTATTACCTTTGGGTACTGTAACTATAGGTTTAATTTGCATTCATGGGTAGTTTTCAGGAGTACTTAATAAATACATTTTCTTATTCCCTTGGCTCTGGGTAAGTTTGTTACAAATTAACCTGGCCACCGGGCTGCTGAAGTAAGGGTCTAGGGGCTCCTCCGCTGGAAAGGGAGGATCCTGCTGAGACGAGAGGTAGTTGAAGACAGGTGCCGTACTTAACTTGAGACGCTACCGGAGTGTTGCAGCAGGTGTTGCTCTTTGGGTGACTCTCTTTACACTTCGTTTTGTCTTAAACTTTTTAGCAGCACCCAAGTTATACAGAGCAGTTCTTTTGATTCTTGTCTTTCAGAGTCCCTGGACAAGTGGGAACGTCTTACGGTGGCTGATGCACTGGAACCAGTTCAGTTTGAAGATGGGCAGAAGATTGTGGTGCAGGGAGAGCCAGGGGATGAGTTCTTCATTATCTTAGAGGTAAAGAACTTGGCATTGGAGACTTTTAAAGGTTGTACACCATAAGAGGGAAAACACGGGCCAATTCTGATTTATAGCTTTAGTTTTTAAGAATACTTTGTAGGCAGTTTAACTAAAAATTATCTTTTACTTTGAAATACTGTTCGGTTTTCTGCTGGGCCACTTTATTTGAAATAAGTTTGAGTCAGTATTCTGGAAGGGCCCTAGACATGACCAGTCAAATTCCAAACAAAACCATTTAGCATAACAAACTATGATGATTCTGCATCCTTGTTAAAATGCAAGTATTTGGGCTATTTGGCAGTCAAAGACCAAAAGCAGTTATTTAAATTTTAAAAGTTAACTGTGTTTTGTATCTCCACCATTCATGGAAATGTGTAGTAGATACTTTTGCCTACTAAGCAGATTTAAATACAAGGTTTCTGTGAATGTGGCTTCATAGTTGCTAGTGGGTTTTATTTAAACCAAGGGTTGGGAGACTTTTTTTGTAAAAGGCAAGGTGGTGAATTAGGCTTTGTGCGCCATAGGGTTTCTCTTGCAAAGACTCAACTCTTGTGCAAAAGCAGCCCTACACAGTATGTAAATGAGTGGGTAGTATTCCAATAAAGTTTTATGTACAGAGGAGGCAGCCCGTGGACTTGGATTTGGCTCCTCATCCGCAGTTGGCCAACCTGAGTCTGCACTCTTTAAGCACCTTAGCTTGATAAGAACCTTGCTAGCAGGAGTGCCGGTTGTATATAAATTGAAGCTCATGTAATGGTCTAACTTTGCTGTCACCTTGTGCCCTATGAACGCAGATAAGTTGAAGTCACCACTGAATCCTTCTTCCCCCTTTTTTTTGCAAATCCGCTTAAATTGCTTAGGGTATTTAGGATGGCGTCCTAGCTTTGAAAGTGTGTGTTTGTTCAGCTTTTGGTGACGTTATTACAGGGCTCAGCTGCTGTGCTGCAGCGTCGGTCAGAAAATGAAGAATTTGTTGAAGTGGGAAGATTGGGGCCTTCTGATTATTTTGGTAAGTGTGGCTTCCCTCGCGATAGACACATGTATCTTTAAGTCGCCTCTCAAGGAGATACTGTAGTCTTTGATAATTTTTTCTTCTCCTGAATCTTGTTTTTTAATTGCAGCCTTTTTTTGACTCTCAGGGAAATGGTGTGAGGTTTTGATATTCACTGAGTTAATAATTAAGTATCGATTGTCTCAAGTCTTTTAGTAGTTGCTAAAGTACAGATATGGTGTGGCCTGTACTAAGTTATTAGAAAAATAAGTATTTGTTTTCTTTCTATGCAGCTCTCTAAGAAAATGCTTTTCATAGCTGCTAGCCTGCTCTGACCCTTCTCCTTTCCCTTCTCCAGGTGAGATTGCACTGTTGATGAATCGTCCCCGTGCAGCCACGGTGGTTGCACGTGGGCCCTTGAAGTGCGTTAAGCTGGACCGACCTAGATTTGAGCGTGTTCTTGGCCCATGCTCAGACATCCTCAAACGGAATATCCAGCAGTACAACAGTTTTGTGTCACTGTCCGTCTGAAATCCGCCTCCTGTGCCTCCCTTTTCTCCTCTCCCCAGTCCGTGCTTCACTCATGCAGACTGCTTTGTTTTCCCTATTTGCAGCACCAAGTGGCCACTGGCTGTGCAGCTTCTTGTCTGTTTATATATTAAAAGTTGCTCTTACTGCACCGTTTTTAATTCGGAGCATTAACTAAATGCTCGTACACAGTTGAATAAATAGAAAGAGTTCTCTGGAGACTTTGCTGTTACTGCTTTTCTTTGTGCAGTGTTAGTATTCAGTCTGGGCAGTGAGTGCCATGCTTTTTGGTGAGGGCAGATCCCAGCACCAGTTGAATTAACTGTAGAGTAATGATGTAACAGTACAAGATTTTTTTTTTAAAGTGACATAATTTTCCAGTTATAAGCATATTTAGACTGTGGCCATATATGCTGTGTTTCTTTATAGAATAAATGATTTCTCATTAAGCTCTGAGGATTAGGAAAAATGGATATAGCAAAATTTCAGTATAGTAGAAAGACATCTGCCTGTAATTAAATTAGCTTAAGGGTGGAAAATGCCCGTTTTTGCTAATTATCAGATGGGTGTGATTGGTTCAGTTTTATTTTATTTTTTTCTTTTTAACCAGAATTTTTGTTTGCAAGCTAATTTGCCTGGTTTAGCTTATACATAACTTCATGTTTCCTCCAGTTCTGAGATATTTTTAGGCGTGGCTGTCTATACCACCATTTAAGTTTGAAACCAGATCATAGACCGCAAATACTGGGTTATGATTTAACTCCATCTGCCTCAGCTCACAAATTCTGATTAGACCTTCATCCAGCTAGTGCCAAATATTGATCAGATGCCGAATTGGGAATAAGAGCTTGAGGCCTCCACTCTTGGTGGTTCCTGTACGCCCTTCAGTCGTCTCTCGCTTAACCTCCCGTGCACATTAAGCTGATTCCAGGAGGTTGGATCTGCTGAGACTAGATCCAGGTCGAACCAACGTCACGGCCGAAATGGAGGTGATGTTGCCAGTGGACACGCCAGGTGGACAGAGTCCATCCAGTGCTGGAGATTCTGTACTGAATTTACAAGGGTGGGAGATTGGGGAAGAAGTTTTTTTTTTTTTTTTTTTTACTTTGGTTTCACCTTTTTCCTTCCTTTTCACGTCAGCTAGAATTTCTGGTGGGCTGGGAGTGGGGCAGAAGTGTCTGCCGTTTCAGGTTGGCCTCAGAGCCCGTCCCGCTGAGGGTCCTGCTTTCCTGGATCATCTGGCGCTTGCTTCTCTGGCAAGCTTTTTTTTAAAGTGAACTTGTGTTTTGAGTCTTAACTGTGTTTCAGTATTTTCCAGCCTTATGTGTTACATTATTCCAATGATGCTCAACAGTTTATTTTTATTATTATTTTCTAAACGAAGTTTCACAGTTCTGTGATGTAGGCACTTTTATTTTCATTGTGGTTTCTGTATAATGTCATGTAGGGTTATATTGGGGAGTGACTGCAAGCATTTTTCCATCTGTGTGTACCTGGCTCTAATTATTGATCCCCTCTCCTACCGGTGGTTTTCCCAGGTAATTTAAATGGGTCATGGTAGATTTTTTTTCACCGATTTGAAAAGCTTTTAGGTTGTTACTAAGTTTGAAGTATAAATCTGGGAGATATTTTATTTACATTTTAGTGTGGGATAGAAAACCACCTTCATACACATTTTTTAATTTCCAAAATCTATATTACATGAGGGTTTTCTGATCTGTACTTTGTGTTTAGCTACCTTTTTCTGTTTAAAAAACTAAAAATAAAAATCACGGTCTTAAAAGCTTAAAGCTTGATTTGATCCTTGTTTAAATGCCAAAAATGTACTTAAGTGAGTTATTTGGAATGCCATATACCATTGCACAGTTTCATATATGTATATAATCGTGTTCTTGTATATTTAGGTACATATAATGCTTTCTAAATGAGTTTTGCTCAAATCATTTGGCTTGCTGTTTACTCCCTTTTGTAGTTTTTAATCTAAGAACTTTAAAGATAAGTCTAAATTTAAAAATTATTACATTTAAAGCTTTATCTTTGTGCAATTTAGGTATAGGTGAGAAATCACAATTGGCATAATTTGTCTTAGTTGATATTCAGGGCTTTAGAAGTCGTTATTTCTGAGATTGGTAAATGAATTTATGAGATCTACTGCTCTAGAAAGTATAGATGGCCAAAGGACCATTTTGTATTGTTTCCTGGTTACCAGTCTGATTATACTGTGTGTGCTAATCTACTTTATTCTTTTTGTTATAGATTGTCTTAACGGTAGGTCAAGTAATAAAAAGAAATGAAATACTTTAAATTCTTAAACGAATCAGTTTTTCTTCCCTTTCTCCTTTCCTTCTTTCTCTGTCCCTCTCCAAAAGCCTCCTGCTCTGGTGGGCAAGAGTGAAAAGGGAGAGTACGTTATGGGATCCGTGTCTGGAAAGTGTAACGTGTATACTTTCAGTGCTTTTCAAAGAGTGGACCTCAAAAGCTTGCTTGAAGGGTAATTGGGAGATGGCAGATTTATCTATGGTGTCATGGAAAGAAGCGATCTGAGCAAAAGCCAAAGGTTTATTTTTTATTGAAGACAGATTGGTTCTGTGGCCTTGGGACTTTCCTAGATTTAATGGGGGAAATATCACTTCTAGATTCACACTCTTTGGTTTAAATTTAATATATATATGCATTTAGCTACTTAGGGGCGATTTTCTGTTTTGCACATATAATGCCTTATTTCTGATGCATTTTTCCTCAGGTTTCTGAGGAGATGAGTAAGTTGTACTCATTAGTATTATATTGGTCTTAATTTCTCCACCTCCAGTGAAGTTAGAGATATGTTGTATGAGGGGGTACCCCCCCAAACTAGGATTTATTTATAAAAAGTGTATTTATTCTTACATATTTAAACTCCAGTTGTTTGATGCAGTACCCCTATTCAGAAGCTTTTTCCACTGCTCAAAGCAGTTTTTGAACTCATCAATTTTGATACCTTTTGGTGCTTCTGCCATTTTTTGTATCACCTCTTCCACTTTACAAAATGTTTCCCTTTGAGGACTTTTTTCATCTGAGAAAACAAAAAAAAGTCCCTTGGGGTGAGATTGGGTGGATAGGGAGGGTGGGGGTGGGGTAAGAGGGCCATGTTATTTTTTGGTCAAAAACTGCCGAACGCTTAGGTATGGGCAGGTGGGCTTGTAAATCACTCATCTTGAAATGGGCAAACATGTTGAAAGGATCACCCCCCCCCAAAAAAAAATTCACTGAGGCCGAATGCAGCTTTTCACAATGCTAGCTGATAACTGATGGTGATGGATTCCTGGAACACTTACCTTGTAGGGGAAGCCTGTACTACAAGGGGCCTGCTCTCCAAAAAATAATTCGTTTCTTTTGGTTCCCTCTCATATGCTGGAGGAACATTCCTTAACACGAACTGCTTTGTAACATGTGCACCATGTCCAGGTTCAGTAATCACTTCCCCCAACCCACCTGAGTTGAAACCTTTGGGGTCCAACAGAATGTAGTGAAAGAACATTTTCCTGAGTTGAATGTCCTGGTTATAGTTTAATTTTCTCTCTAAACAGTGGCCTTTGTAGACTCATTTTTTGTTCTCTAATGACGTAAATGATGCCTTTGAAAAATTGAAGTAGCTTGTCAGTTTTCTTAACACTTATCTCCAACTACAAATTAATAGCTGCACCCTTTTTTGTACCTATGTTAGGCCCTGGCAGTATATTTTGAGATGGGCTAAAGCAACATCTTAGGAGCAATGGCGAGAGAACCATTTTATTTGTCCCCAGTGGCATCTATTATAATAGCTACCATTAAAGGCTATGTGGTTGTATGAATTTAAAAGAAGAGAATCTTATGCTGTGGGATTTTACATCGAAACTAGCATTGTTGTGTACATATGCAGCTAAGATTGGTTTCTTGACGTGAGTGCAGAGCTGTGATTTCATCCCAACCCCACCTAAACTCAAAACCACCACCCAAGTGTGATTTTTTTCATTTTGTGAAAGGAAGTGCTGCCCATTTTGCATAAGTAGCTGGGTGATCTTAAAGGTTGCCACTAGATGGAGAGCTTTTTTATCTCTCTGAATCTAAAATGGGTTACAGTTGGTCCTCATTATTCATGGATTCTGTATTTGCAAATCTGCCTACTTGCTAACATTTGTAACCCCTGAGTCAGTAGTCAGTAGTCATAGCGCTCTTGCAGACGTGAGCCAGAGAAGAGTAGTGAACAGTGTGAGGCTCCCAGCATGCATCTCCCAGCGGAGCTGGAACAGGCGGGCGCTCAGCCTCAGCCTTCTTGTTTCAGCTCTCTTCCTGGGAATAGGTGTTCTGTTCTTGGTCTTCTTAGTGCCGCGTTTTTTACGTTTTTGTGCTTTTTGGTGGTGGTTTTACTAAAATGCCACCAACTGTCGTGCTGAAGTGCTGACCTAGCATCCCTAAGTGCAAGAAGGCTGTGATGGATCTTATGTAAAAGATATATACAGTAAGCTTTGTTGAGGCCTGGGCGCTGTGTTAATGAATTGAACTGTGTTAGTAGGTATCTATAACACACCTGAGCACATAGCACACAAACACTGTTATGTATAGATGAGTTGACAAAAATGGGACCAGAGAGTCTCCGGAGCCTAGTCCTGTGTTTCTTTCAGAAGCAGTGGTTCAGTATTTGCCAATTCAGTGTTCATGGTGACGTTAAGATCGTTATTTTTTTTTTTTATAGTTTTCAAACTCAAATTGTCCTCTTGGCTCTTAGGAAGACTAAAACAAATCCTCCAAACCCCTCTCTCTACCAATTTATATACTGTTCGGTTCTTGTTTTTAGTTTGCTGTCAATAGTAACATAAGAAGTTTTCACATAGAGTCGAGAATTTTTATTTCATGGGAAGATGAACAAGTTGGAAGAACTTAATATTCACGAAATTGAGGCTGGGCGTGGTGGCTCATGCCTGTGAGCCCAGCGCTTTGGGAGGCGGAGGTGAGAGGACTGCCTGAGCCCCGGGGGTCGAGACCGACCGACCTGGGTAACTTGGTGAGACTTCATCTCTACAAACAAAAAAAAATTCTAAAAATGGAATGTTTTCTGGCATTTTTGACAAACAAGAGTCTTAGTTTCCTTATTAATCAAAAAAATAAAGGCATGTTAAAGTTTAAGTGTACAGTAAGGTGTATAGGTAGTCTACGTATCATGGTCAAGGTCTTTCCTATTACTTGGAGTTTATAAAGTGCAGCAAAATTTGTGTGTAGGCCATTCAAAAGCCAGGCCACCACCATAGACGAGCCTGGTTTAAGGTGGCTGTCGCCGACTTTCCTGAGGCTCTGCCGTTTGGAAATCCCAAAGCATTTTGTGCTGTTCTTTGAATATCTTTTCTGGAACATCCTTTGCTCTTTGCTGTGTGATTTCCCGCCCCTCCCTCAAAGGGAAATAGTGACTTGAAGTCCGTGACAGTGGATAAAGTGGAAGCTGCGTGGTGGTAGGGCCGCCGCAGGCAGGCAGGCCTTCGGTCATCGGGGTTCCTCCATGCAGACAGATGCCACTGCAAATGGGGCGAGATGCAGTTGGGTTTTTCTGTTGCGGTGGAGAGAACACTTGGGAACAGGTCTGGACCATCAAGCCGTGTCACTCTGCTCTCGCTGAGCCTGAGTTTTTTCCGTGCACACTGGAGGGTGGGGGTTACAGCTGCGTTCTGGGAGGATTGGTCTGTAAGGTGGGTCAAGCTCTTACCACATGTGGTGATGACTCTGAATGGCAGTAGTTATCGTGGAGACAGAAGGTGCAGGGGCAATATACCCGTGATGGCGGGGGGCGCAGGGGGCTCAGAAGCACCTGTTATTTGTCCTGTTGGGGCTGTCTTTGGACACATGGCAGAAGTCTTGGGTGACATTTCTAGTTCTTGACCTTGTACTCGGTTTAGGGACAACTCCTTTCTGTTCCTCTCTCACAGTATTTGAGCCTCTGGCCTTTATCAGAAAAGTTGATCTGATGAAATCAGATATTTTTACTTGTTGACTAATGACTCCATAGAATGAGTATGTTCCTGTCATTTGCATTGATTATGGAATAAGAAGGCCTTATCAGCGGAGTTTCAGACGTCAGCAAGTCAGTAAGGAGAAGGTGGAGGAGGCAGAGGATCTCTACTCAGTCACCTTTTAGGGAAGCTGGAGTAGAGAACCTGATTTAGTCCTTTTTGACCAGCAGCCATAGGGAGGGGTGCCTAGGGGCTTACCTCTCCAGAAAGCCACTCTTGTCTCTCTGGGGTGGGTGGGGCCAGTCCTGGGGTTTGTGGAAGAGGACTGTTTCCTGCCTCACTCCGGGCTCATGTCCCTGTGAGGCCTGTTTTCACACTGTCCTGACCCTTGGGCGCCTCCTCTTCTGTTCCTTTCATCAGCGTTTGTTATGTTGTTACTGGCTGCTAAGTTTGACATACTTGATGTTATTTCAATTTATGTTTAATACGCTTCAGAGCGAAATGCTTGGTTTCTGATATTTTGAGCAAATTGTTATTTTATTCTTACCTCTTGTAATCATAGCTCTGAGAAGTTACTCTAGGACCTGGCAGTGGGGATTGTTGTATTTGGGTGGTGCCAGTGACTGGACTATAAGCAGAAAGTGTGAAGTCCAGTTTGAACCAGTTTGAGAGTTAGTTATATCTGCATGTGTTTAGTCCCCTTGTGATTTGCCAGATGCTGTATCTGGCCCAGGAATTAGCCTTTGCTTGTAGATCTAACACAAACCTGGAGGACAGTCAGGCGTCCACTTGGTATCCTCCTATGGGACTCGGTACAGTTCTGACTTTCCCCTGGGAACACGGCTTCCAAGCCTGACCCATATCCAGATTTCCCAGTGTGCTCCGGTAAGACAGTCTGTGGCCTTGACAAAGCCAGTGCTTTCTGGGAGAAGCGGAGCCAAGGCAGTTCGCTCCAGAAGCAGTGTGCCAGGGAGCAAAGGCCAAGCTCAGCAGGTCCCGCTGGCCATTTCCCACACCGCCCTGCCCCTTCCCGACCTCCCGACCCGACCTCCAGCACTCCCTAGTCCACGCTGCTGGCTCCCAGCGTGTTTTTTGAAATGGGGCCCTGAGCTCCTAGCTTGTCAAGTGAGCCTGGCCAGAGTCTGGGGCCGGCTGTTCTGCGTGGCCCTTGGCTACCACGCTCTGCTCTCCATGGGCCTCGATGCACCCCTGCACTGTCCTGAGGATGATCTGGAGCCTCCGGTCCAGGGCCAGGAGGTGGGGCTCCGTGAGGACGGGGCTGAGCCGGTCACCCAGCAGCGACTCCCGCATGACGTCACTGAGTCTGTAGTCGGCGCGGGCCAGCAGCTGCAGGTGCAGGAGCGTCTTCCCCTTTATCCTGAAAAGGCGGTCACGGGCACCGAGTAAGCAGAGAAGACAACTTGCCAGAACTCACTCCCCCCACAAACAGCTGCTGTAGCTGACATTCTTACGCCTTCTCGTCACATTCTAGTGAAGCCAGGCAAAAAGGGAACGAATCGAAGGTGCCACCCAGCATCTTGCAGCCCTCCCCCCCCCCCCCCCCGCCCTCGGGCCACAA
>CAUYQG010057446.1:0-20223 GCA_963574415.1 Tarsius wallacei
AAATTTACACCTCAATCAAAACCACACTGAGATACCACCTAACCCCAGTAAGAATGGCCATCATTAATAAAACAAACAACAACAGATGCTGGCGAGGATGTGGAAAAAAAGGAACGCTTCTACACTGCTGGTGGGAATGCAAACTAGTGCAACCTCCTTGGAAGACAGTGTGGCAATTCCTGAAAGAACTAGAAACTGGCCTTCCATATGACCCAGCAATTCCCATATTGGAATATATCCGGAGGAACTCAAATTATTCTACAAAAAAGATACCTGCACATGCATGTTTGTTGCAGCTCTATTCGTAATCGCAAAAACTTGGAACCCAACGTGCTGCCCATTGAAGCTAGACTGGATAAAGAAAATGTGGTCCATATACGCAATGGAATATTATGCAGCCATAAAGAAGGAAAAATATATGAATTTTGCAGCAGCTTGGATGGATTTGAAAACAACCTTTCTAACACCTTGATTTCAGACTCGTAGCCTCCAGAAATGTGAGGAAAATACATTTCTGTGACTTAAGCCACCCATCTTGTGGTATTTCGCCACAGCAGCCTTAGCAAGGGACTGTCACATCCCTTTCATGTTTAAAACTCTCCAATAAGGAATGAAACCTGTTCTCTTCCCTGGGTGGAGAAGCTGCTGCATTATCTGACCTTTTCTTGCCTCGTGTGCCCTGCTCGTCTGGTCTCCCCCTACTCTGCCCCTTGTTCCTTCACTTTCGACAGCACTGGTTTTCTTTCTTTTCACAAATCTATTGACTTCCTGCCTCAGGCCATTTGCACGTGCTGTTTCCCCCATTTAGAAAGCTCCTCCCATGGCTCTCTATGTGTCCGTTCCTTCTCATCACTCAGAGCTCAGCTTCAACATCATTTTCCCAGAGGTATCTTCCTGGCCACCTGTCTTATGTTCTCTACCCTCACGTGGCGATAACTTTCCATTTTCTTCCCCTAACTAATTTGCTTTATGGCATTTATCAGCTTTGAAGGGATCTTGCCGATTTAATTTCAGCTCTACAGTTTGTTAACATTTTTTTGTGGGCAGCAATTTCCCATGACGTCTCAAAAAGTGCAATGAGTTTTACATCTTTTTATCCAGGTATAAAACAGGGACCCTGTGTCTAGGAAAATACACTGAAAACTGAGAGATGAGAGCAAAAAATATAGAGTTTTATATACAGCGCACATCATATATAATATGTAGTGTACGACATTATATATAATAATAAAATTAGAAACACTTTAAAGATCCAACAACAGGAAATAGTAAACAGATGACAGGATTCATTCTGGCTAGTTTGAGTGATCACACTCCTAAAAATTTCTCCCCTGCTGGACACAGTATGATGAGATTAGGTGGTCCTGTTTTCCTTTACTGAGGGAGTTCGACCTTTGGTAGGCCGATGAAGACTTTCTCTGAAATCTGAATATTTTGCAGACCGATAGGAAGGAATAACGAAGGAGTTGTAGCTTATTCATTTTATTGCTGGTTCCTGAAAAAGGCTCTTAAGCAGTTTCCACGAATAAGGTTTTCCAGGGCTGCCTGCTTCCTGCCATGGCTCACATCCTCTGGGATACATCGTTCTGGTTGGCAAAATGCAAACTTACTTTTACACATTTGTAAGTAGTCTCTGCCTTCAGAAAGTCCCCCATGGCCCCAGTTAAACCAGCCTTTCCCTTAGTGCCCCACGGATCGCCCGACATCCCAGCAAATAAAGCAGGGCACACAGCCCTAGATACATGACTGGCTTCAGTTCTGAAAGGTAGAGTGTCCCATGTCATTCAAGGTATTTTGGGTATCACTCCTGCTTCCTGGCCTCACTGAGGCCCTTTGATCTTGTGTGTTCACTCACATTTTTTTCTTTAATTTCATATTTGCTATCTTCAGTTCAGTGTTTGCTGCTGGCAAAAGAATATCTCTGATGATCCCTAAGTCTTGTTTTCAAATAAATTGTGTTTACAAATGTTGGAAAATTTCTAATACGTTAAAAAATAAGCACACAGAACTATGTGAAGTCTAAATTTATTTAAAATATGTTTTAAAGTAATGACACATATCAAGTATTGATATGCATAGATACATAAAACACACGTAAAACATAGCAAGATCTTACAATAGTCAGCTTTTTGTGTTGGAGTACATGGAAAATATTTGTTCTTTCTAGAATTTTACTCTCAGTGGGTAGGTACATGGGCAGGTTTGTTACATGGGTATGTTGTGTGGTGGTGAGGTTTGGGCTTCCATAATTCTAAGCAAATGAATGCAGAAACAGAAAACCAAAATATTTATTTTTTATAATTTTCCTTATTTTCAAAAATGTCTGCATTTGTGTATTATATACAACACAAATCATATAATTTTAGAAAGAATTAAGGTGGATTATAGCTCAGTCAAGGGGCTGTCCTGTGTCAGGCCCTGCTGCAGAAGAATTAATATACTTATAGTGAATGATTACTGTATACAATAGGTATTTTAAATCCCTGCTTTGATAATGAATAATTAAATAACTTCCTTAAGGTCAGAGGTGTTAGAAGTTTGAATGGAACTGAAAATCAGGTTCTCTAAAACCTATGTTCTTTCCATTAAACCATGGTGCCTAATAAACCAGTGAGATATCCTGAAATAGAGTTGCAAATAATTGCTTGGCATTATTTTAACTGCACATTGATCTTCTCTGCCTCATCTGTGTCATATACATCAATTCCACAACATGTGTTTCCTGCTAACTGTGTTGATAAACTTAGTGGTAACTTAGATAGTCTTACTTACAAAATAATAAATTGTATAGTCACCCAGTTTTTAGAGTGTTTTCGTTCTCAATTTACATAATTGTTTAGGAAAATATACTGAAGTGTACCTGGGAGAATATCTACTTAAGGGACCTGGTAGCACAAATACGTTTGCTTTTTAACGGCAAAAATTGGGAAACGTGGTGATATTATTCACAGATAAAATTTGTAACTAGGACTTTCCTTGGAGGAATGCTTTGAAAAAATACCACATTTTCATGAAGTCCTGGAAAAAAATTCTCACTTCCACATGCTGAATGAGTGTTTACAAGCCAGAAGACAGAAAGTGTTATGTTCAACAGCCAAGCCCCCTGGTGACCCGTAACTCACTCTGGACCGGGACTGCCCACGTGTAACTTAGGGAAGAAGTGCCCCTTTGGATGCCACACTCCCTGGCATGGAATGTTAGTGGGAATCATCTCCCAGATGTGTGGATTGAAGGCTATACAGGAACAGCATTGAAAAAAGTGTTATGAAACTTTTTGAACTTGCTTTTTTCCAGAGCAAAAGAATGTTAAGGTATTGTAAATAAATATACAATGAGGTATCTTACAGTTACAATAGAAATTAGTAGCATTACCAGGCTCTCAGGTACAAATTAATTAAGGCCCACCTCGGGCCATTTGCACGTGTTCAAGCTGGTATGTGATGCTGCAGTTGTCCCCGAGATTCTTTGTGGGATCTCTCTGTCCTCATTTCCTAGCAAGACTCAAGCGGCCAGTAGGGTGTCTGGAGCAAGCACAGTATGGAAGGACCAGGATCCTGCAACCAGGTGGTTGGCTACCTGCCAAATAATTAATCGACGCAAGTGAGAATCAAAAGTGATGTGTTAACAAATAAAAGCACATAAATAAGCATATCGATGATAGACAACAATATACTCAAAATATCTATAATAAAATAGAGAACTCAAACATGGTCTCAGGAAAATAAATGTCCAACAAAACCTGACTGAAGAGAAAAACACATGCAGAGAGGACGCCCCTCCAGAGAGGCATGGAGTTTCCCAGGAAGTTTACCTGGCCGCGAGGGCTTTCTCAGATTCATCCTTGGGCCTGTGTGCAACCAACCCATCCATGAAGTCACCGCTTTATGCCAGGGCTAGGTCTTATTTATCCTTGAAATCCCTGTCATCGCTCAGTGCCAAGGACATACAGAGATGTTTCTCAGTAAATGCTTTTTAGTGAGTGACATGGAAAATGAGAACCATGGGCAACCCCTTAGGGTTCCCTCTCACTGTGGGAGCTTTTCTGTCCTCTCAATAAATGCTGCCTTCTAAAAAAAAAAAGAAAAAGAAAAAAAGAAAATGAGAACCATTTCCCAGTCATACAGGGCAGTAGCAATGTAACGGATTGAGGAACAGCATTCTGTCACTAGCCTTGGGAGCAGAGCAAACACATGAGTAAGGCCGGTGAGGCTAGCCTAGGCAGGAGGCCGCTGGGCCTGCATGGGAAAGGGTCTGTGGCATTTTATTTTAGTATAAGAATTCACACTCCCTCAGGATCATTAGTAGAATACATGTCGTTATCTTTGTCTGCTGGAACTTGCCCATGTCTTTAATCTGTGTGTAACTATAAGTGTACGAGTTGGAGGGTGGACCCCAAAAAGCCTGAGTTATTATCTTTTGGATGTTGGGCCCCTTGTAGTATAGGCTTCCCCAGCTAGGTAAGTGTTCTAGTAACCCATCATGGGCACTCGTGCACCAGCTAGAGTGGTTGGGAAAGGCTGCCTTCAGCTTCAGCAAATTATTTATTGGAGATTCTTTTAAAGTCTTTGCTCATTTCATGAGGGATGATTTACCAGTGCACCTGCCCACACCTTGCTGAGCGTTGAGTAGCTTTTGACCAAAAACGGCAGAACCCCCATACTCCACCCTCCCTATTCACCAGAGCTCACCCTGAGTGACTGTTTTTGTTTCTCCTGATAAGAAAGATAGATAGATAGAGAGAGAGAGAGAGAGAGAGAGAGAGAGAGAACCAGAACCTGAAAGGGAAACGTTTTGACTATGTGGAAGAGATTAAACAAACAAACAAAAAGAATAAGCACTAAAAAGCACCAAAATTGATTACTCCAAAACTGTTCTGAACCGTGGAAAAAGCATCTCAAAAGGTGTATTGCATCAAACTTTGAAGGTGACCGAATTTTAAGCATGGAAGAATAAACACACAAATTTTATTAAATAAATTTCAAGTTTTTTAAGGACCCCTGTATGTACATTTAGATAAAAAGCACAGAGAACATGGATATCATTCCAGAATATAAAACTGTGTAACATTACGCGGTTTCAAAATGACAGTAGCATCTATTTGTAGAAAACAAAATTAGTAAACATTTCAGCAATGTGAAATTTATACTTTAAAACTCAGAAAAATGCAAAATAAAGTACAATAGTATTGTAGACATCAAAATAATTTACCAGTAAAATTAAACATTTTAAAATAGTTTGCTTTTTAGTAACAAATCATATAAAACATATATTCAAAGTGCACTTATTAAGTGTATTTTCATGGATCAGATACTCTTCCAAGTGCTATTTATGGGAATAAAATAAACAGTCCTTGCCCTGTGAGATTATAGGCTTGTGGGGTATGTAGGTAAGTAAATAAGTGAATGGTGTAACATGATGGATGATGACAAATACCGTGAAAAAAAGGAACAGAGTGCAGAATTAGAAAATAATTGCAAGGAATCTGCTTGAAAAGAATCAGGAGAGAGGCCTCTTAGTGGCATTTAAGGTAAGACATGTGAGACACAGTCAGACAAGGAGGATGAGCTCTCCCCGTGGGTTCTGAGCAGTGGTTCCCAGATGTCATGATCCCAGACGTTAGAGTATCTCTAATCCTTCCTTCCTTCACTCAGTACTTAGTGCGTGTTCACATTAGGTAAATAGCATGCCCAATGATTAAAGAGATGGGAAGATGGACCTAGCTGTCTTCAGACCTTTCATGTCCTCCAAGGAGCTTAGTCAATGGAGGAGATGCAGTTTTGAATTATGCCTGGTTGTCACTCGCTGTTAAACACTCGGGAATTTTGTACACTGGGTGTTAAATGGTTGATGGCTTAAATTGGCCATGCCGAAAGTATTTACACTACAATCATTGGCTGTTTTGATAAGTCAGGGTGGTTTCTTTTCCCCCCTGAGAGAGGTGGTGGTTAAATATTGACCCACAGCTTGTAACTCACGCGACTGGCTGTAAGACGGACACCGGAGGAATGGAATTGTGTCTTGCTGTAAGTGCTACTGTAGTCTACCAGTTGCTTATGTTTTTTAAAAAGTAAAAAATAAAGAGTAGCATCTCAATATTAATAATGCAAATGCTTTCAATAGCATTTAGGGTTGAAAACGTGAGACTAATTCGATGAGAACACAATTAGACCTTTCCCCCGCTCTATTCTTAGCCAGAGCCAGACCTAGGACCAGTGCCCCTGTTGTTTGCTCTTCCAGAAATACTGTCCCCACCACGCTCTCCATCTGCTCAACCCTCTGTTTTACAAGTGCATTACAGCATCTCCCATCTTAGAAGAAAAAAACGTCCTTCGCCCCAAATCCTCCTCCTCCTAGCTCCATTTCTTCCTTCCCACTCTCCAAGGAGCACTGTTCTCTCTTCCCCAGAGTCCTTACTCTCTTTTCTCAGCTCCTGGCAGGCTTCTGTTCCCATCTCTTCACTCAACTGCAGTGGAGGGCAGAGAACACAGGATGACTCTCAGTCCTCATCTTCCGGGTCTTGCCGTTACATGGGACACACGTGGCCACTGATTCTTCAAATACTTGCCTGTACGGCACATACTGCCCATTCTCCTCCTCTGTCACCAGCCACTTCTTTTGAGGACTCCCTCATGTCCAGTCATTGGGACATTTTTTTCCTCTATTGACTTTCACTGGTACCTGTGTACTGATGACTCTCAAGCACTGACTTCCAGTCTTACCTGTTCTCTGAGTTCCAGACCCTTAGCACAACAAAGAAAGTCCTCCCAAGGTCTGACCTCAGCCCAACTCTCTCTAACATCAAGTCCTTCCATTTTGCCCTGACTCAACACACTCACTCACAGATTTGTCAGTCACTTATTTCTTCTCGGACAAATAAAGCTGAGTCTTCATGGCATTTTATTTCCCTCTGTTTGGGATATTCTACCCTTATTTGTGGCATGACTAAGTGACATACTTTGTTCAGGGCTGTGCTCCTGTCACCTCTCTGATCAATTTATCTAGAATGGCAGCACCATGACTTGCATTAATTTATTTTTCTTCATGCTACAGATTATATGTCTATTATTGCACTGTTTTCTATGGTATAGGTCAATATATTTTTAAATGTCCTTCAAAACAATATATCTAATACACTGTCTACTCTATAGCATAGTTACAATGAGAAGCTGTAGCACTGAATGTGTGATATAACATAGCATAATAAACTAAAACGTAAGCTTCTCGAGAGTATGGAGCTATTTTTCTATAGTGACACTATAAACAGTGCTTAACACATAGTAAAAATTTTAAATATTTTTTTTCTTTTTAAACATATTTTTTATTTTAAAATTGTGGGGTACAGTTAAGGGTAGGTATACAAATATGTATCGTTTAGGCACCCTTGTTGATAAGAGGTGTCCCTCCCATCCCCAGACAGATATTGACTCCCGTTAATCCCACCTCCCTAACCCCCCCATAGTTTCCCACCACTGTCAATCCTTTTCTAACAGTATTACAATAGATATTCAAGGTCCACTTATGAGGGAGAACATGTGATACTCAGATCTTTGTTTCTGTGAGAGATCACTCAGTATTATAAACTCTAGTTCTATCCAGGTTGCTGTGAAGTTCCTGATTTTTTTTCTTTTTTATGGCTGCATAGTATTCCGTAAATCACTATAAAAAAGATACCTGCACACATATGTTTATCACAGCATTGTTCACAATAGCAAAAACCTGGAACCCACCATGCTGTCCATCAAAAGAGGACTGGATTAAAATATGTTTTTTGACTGGCTAAAAAAATCCTCTAAAAATCACATCTCTGGTTATGCAACTCTTTTACACCTTTCTTCACTCACAATAGAAGAAGGCACAATAATCAGCTCTAGGCCATACAGCAGTAAATTATGGGAATCAGGACTTGAATTCAGATATTTTCATTTTTTTTTAAATTCAATTGCATTTTTCCATTATAGTGTCATCTCTATTTGTAATATTTTTCTTTACACCCACCCTCCTCCTATTTATAATATTTTTAGAAGCTTATTACTTTGTAATGTGAAATCCCACGGGCAATTTCTGGCTACAGGATTTATTCATCAGGAAGATTTATTGAATATCTGCCATGAGCTACCCACTTTACTGGTACTTGGGATTCAAAGACAAATAAAACACTGCCTCTGTGGGCAGGGGTCTCGGCCTTACACAAGTAGATGTGCAGAAAAACACTGCAATCATTTCTGGAAAGTTATGTACAGTTTGTACGACAAAAGCCTTATATTTCAACTCTCAAAATTATATTTGCAGGATAAATTCCTCCACCCTACTCACATACACACAATCATATACACTCACTTTATAACCACTTTAAGCGTATAGGTATTCGACGTCAACTCTTTATCTCTTTGAGTATATCTCTACTGCAGGGCTAGCTATAACCACAGAAACACCTGACCTCAGCAGAAGTATTGTACCATCCTTTTATTTGTCAAGCCTTGAGCATTAAAATCAGAAGTGCAGGACAAAGAAATAGCAGCTTCTCTTGAAGTTTCTTCACACAGTTCATGCCTTCAAAACAGAGTCAATGGAAAAGAAAAGGCAAAAGGCTGTTCAAGTATTCATTTTTTCCAAGTTGGAACATTTTTCAATACTTAGTCTTCACTCTGGATATCAATATTCTTTTCCCCGACTTGCATTATCTTTCCATACACACATTTTTTCCAGGATCAAATTTGGCCGGTGAATAACCTCACAGGTAATTTATTTTGCAAATAGTTCATGTTTGATCTATGTGGCATGACAAATAGTTTTCATATTATTTAGCTGACGAGGATGGAAGGTGGAAAAGGAAATTCTATTTGACAGTTCTTGTCAGTGAGCTGCGAGTGTGTTTAACGTGTCTAAGTGCTCAGAAGAGAAACCGCCTGCATAAGTAATACCACTGGCTACTAGATTCTTCTGTGGAATAATGATGCTAATAGCATCTTGAGCACGGCGTTGGCATATCTGCCTTTAAATGTATCAAAAAGCGTGTGAGCGTTTATTATCATCTCAAGCAGTCAGCACTGCTCTCTGTGAGAATTTATCTGCAAGTGGACTTGAAATTGTCTTCATCCAAAAAGCAGCAAAAAATTAATTTTAAAGTTTAATATCTAGTCCCTACAATCTATGCAAGCTATAATGATGTTGATTTTTATACCATTCTGAATACAATGATTACTTTTTTTTAAAGCAGGATTTATTGAGAGGACAGAAAAGCTCCCACAGTGGGAGGGGACCAGAAGGAGATGCCTACAATGATTAAATTTAAGACTGAAGGTTTAAGATGCCTTCTTTATTCAGAATATGCAGGAATAACACTAAAATCATAGTGATGTTATTAACTAACATATTTCTACCACATATCAGGCTCTCTTTTGTAATGTAAATTGAAGATGAACAAACTTAACATAGACAACTAATAACAACAAACAAACAAACAAACAAACAGAAAAAGCCAAGCAAACAAACAATTCTAGCTGGTAGTTCTCTGTCTCTTTACAAATGTATCCATTAAGAACAAAAACCACTCTCACACTCACCCCCAACTTGGAGAATCTACAAGTGTATCCCCTCGATGTGCTATCACACAGTTGTGTCCTTGGCCAATGGTTGGTGCTAGCCAAGTCCCTGCCCCAGTTCCTGCTTGCTGTGGTGGAATCTCCTATTACTCCTAATGCCAAAGCAACACATCTGCCATCAAATATCCTGTCTGCAGGGAAGAGAAAACCTCTGTCTCCAATTGCCAAAGAAAACCGCTGACATCAAGTCCGTTCACAGCATGAACTCCCAATGTTCCCTAGAGAATTTGCTTAGAGACTGGCGATTTTTGTTTGCCTTCTTTTGTAACACAAGTTGAGCACAGAAACGTGTGCCATCCTCAGAACCAACTGCCTCTTTCAGTTCTTCAATCTGATATTGAAATGAAGTTTTTAATTGCCTTAAAGTTGATAAATAGATACAAAATCGACACAACGGTTTTCTTTTTAAAAGTCATCAGTCAGGATGTTTATGAGCAATCTCCTGATTTTTGCCTTGACAGCTATTTACTGAATAATACTATTCTATAAGATAGAAATATACTTTACTCTGCATTTCAGATGGAAAAGGAAAAGTTGAGATAACTACAAAGAGATAACTTTTAAACTATTTCAGTTCCAGGATATCATTTAAAGGTTGGGGGAAATATAAGGTGACAATAAAAGCATGTCAAATGGCAACACTGTTTAACTGGTCTACAAGCCGAGCTGCTGCTCCTCCCATCTCAGTCTATATTATTTATGAATATTGCCATGGGGTCAGCTCATAACTAAATAGCTCATGTGTACATCTGTAGTAGGGAAGCTTTCAGAGAAACTCCTAGGCGGGATATAATTGTCTCATTCCCTCTTTTTACTTTAAAGGAAGGCAAGATATTCTGGCAAGCACAAAAATTAAACGGTGTGTAGAAAAATACTAACCCTCCTGTGTGGGGTGGTATAGCCAACACAACCTATGTGCAAGGAGACTTCAAATGAGACAAAGACTTTGGAGAATTAAGGACCCTAGAAGGAGAATTGGTGAATACAAGAGGTAGCCTGGAGGGCCCTAGAAAATCCGTGATCTCCACCAGTCTCCAAGGAGCCATCTCAAAGAGACATACTAGAAAAAGCCATTCATTGGTTATTTGTTGTGCAAATACAACTTTGAGCCAAATCTGCTTTTCGACCCTTTCCACCCCCATGAAGTTCCACTGTGAAGCAAGCAGGAAGCAAGACTAGAAGGAGGGTGACACAAAAGCACATGTCAGTGTTGACCAACCTGTCTGTGCAGATGAAAGTAACTATCTCAGGTCCCTGGAGGTCTGCGTTCACATAAGGGTAGTAGGGAAAACTATAGAAACTTTAAAGCATGACAAAGCAGAACAAAGGAGATTTTACAAACAAATTAACGTTTTGAAGACAGCAATTCAGCTTATGATTAAGACAGGGAATATCTTATTTTTCTTGATTTGAGAATAGCTTCTGGCAAGAAAACTTGGCAATGCTGCACTCTGCTAGATTCCTCTTTGGAATAGAGAAACAAAGCAGTTTCCCTAAAATAGAGAAATGCTAGAGGACTCAATGGCGTAGTTCCTGCTCCATGAAGTTTAGGTTTGGGTGCAAGACACACATTTAATAATGATATTAAATTGGTTAATGATGAATCACAGTCATTCTATTTTTTGAATTTTACTTAGCTTACGTAGGCTGTCTATCTATCTAAAATTGATTGAATTTTGTTTCAGGTTGAATAGTTTCCTCACCGTTTTAACAGAATTCCGTGTGATCACGTCAAATTATAACTAAACCTTCTAATAAGATAGCACAAAACCTTCTCATAAGAATTGAAAATAAAGTAAATACCAAAGAAATAGAATCATATTATAAACGTGTTGCACAAAACTAAAAAAAGATGAATATCACTCTATTCATTGTACTTCATCATTCAAATATCTGAGGATTTCACTTTTTCAATCAAGGCAGAGTCTGCCAAATTTTATATACAGTCAGAAAGACTTCACATATTTTCCAAAGACGCTCTTATTCAGAATATGCAAGAGGAAATTTGTGCAACGATTCAGTAATGAATTTCAGTTTGTCGTGAAATGCCATGTAAACAAATCTTCTGAATCCAGACTTTCCTGATACGCCCTAGCATGTGATTTGAACAGCCATTAGTTCCACTTGCAATGTAGTCATCAAAAGTGATCGGCAGATTAAACTGCAAAGTGGCAAATGTCACCCCACGCAATGGATAACTTGAGAGTGAAAGTGATTTAGAATTCATGAGGTTTGCCTACCAAACCAGACATTTGGAAATTACCTGTGGAGATCAATTTACTATGCACTTTTACTCTGGATATAATTCATTTGGAAACTGTTAGACATACACTACAGTGTTTACTTTCTTAAAAATAATCTGTCTGCTACTTTAGCCCAGGGTCAGACAAACTATACCCCATGGACTAAATTTTGTGTACCTCCCATTTTTATCATAAAGTATTATAAAAACACAGCCACACACATGCATTCTTTATTGTCTATGGCTACTTTTGTGCTACAATAACAAGTTTGAGTAATTATTACAGAAACTATCTGGTCTGAAAAATCTCAAGTGTTGCAATCTTACCCTTTGTGGAAAAAGTTTGTCAATCCCTATTTTAATCTCTATTATTTGTTATACAAACAGATTTATCATGATGAGACTAGCCTGCCATTTATTATCTACTAAGCACTATACAAAGTCCTTCCCATACTTCTGTCACCTCATTTCAGTCCTATGAAGTAGTGTTACTCCCATGAAATGTATGAGAAAGGAGAATCTTAGGAAGTTTTAGTGCCTTGTCCATGTAAACAATGGAGCCAGGTTTCAGCCTCAAGTCTGACTCAAAACCCGTGTATTCCTCTGTAACCCCTCTCCTCTCCAATTAAGTCCATGATCTTCTTTTCCCAGGCTATTTGCATCATTTGAACCTATGATAAATAGTCCCAGTGGATTAAATAATGTCTTAACCACTTGGATGTGAAATGATGCTTAATATGGGAGATGGGATGGGAATAATTTTCAAAGTATACTGGAAGTGTAAAGAGTTTATTCTAAGTACTCTGGATTGCCACAGTCTGTTTTAAAGCTTTAAGACAAGATTGTGTCTGGAAGTCACAATTTGGTCATTAATTAGCATGCATCTTTTGACAAGCCATGTGTATGAATGAGTGTCACCTCTTCATATTTTAAGAAGGAAGGAGAACCACAAGGACTCAGGACTGTGGCTAGAACACCTGAGTACTCTGTCCTGTCTGGACAATTTGGCCCTCTAAGTGTTCTGTTAAAAATCAAGGTTTTACTACAAGCATACGGGCATCAGCTGTGGTTTTTGGCAGAGGACTTTCTTACTCAGTCGTCCATATTCTGCTGCAAAATGATCCAGAAAGACTAATCACAAGTGACCCATGTGCCACCTGACAAGGCTGCCCCCGTGTGGACTATTTATTTTCTTTCTCTTGAAACAGGTTTGCCTTGAAGAAGTTTCATAGGTTCCTTGGGAATTATCAGCGGAGTATCTAGACTTGGTCTTTCTCTTCCTTTCAAGGACTACAGCCTTCACCCAGGTTTTTTCACACTCTTGGAAAACTAACAAAGTAGGCATCTCGCTTGTTTAGTTTTTTAACCCCACATTTACACAAGAAGAGCTTGCAGGGGTTCCAAGAATAAACATGTTAAACGAACTGACTGCCCCTTTGAGAAAAGCAACTTGATTCTGTGCTGGGGACTCCTGGAGGCTGGACATTTCCATCCAGAAGGGCACATCTCACATCATTATAGCCTCATAAAACCTTAGAATTTCAGGGGGAAAGTGATCTTAAAAGACATCTCATTCAACTCCCCTATTCTGTGAAAGAATAAACTGAGGACTTTATCCCAAAGCAAGAAGTGGGAGGTGAGCTGCCCCTGACTCCATCTTCACCTGCCCAGCCAGGAGTGTCATTCCCATAGACACACTGCAGAGCACCCAGATGTCTACCAGTCATCTAGAGATGCTTTCCTTAGGGTTTGGACATTATGCAAATTAAGAAAATGTATCTGGTTTGCAAAGGATGAATAAGATTGTCCATAATAGTTAAAATTATCATGTAATTTAAAGCAACATTATTAGTAACAACCTGCTGTCTTCTTCCCAAAACATATAATTTTACCAGTTATGGCAAAAGAAAATTAAATTGAGTTGTTTTGGCATAACTAATCATTAAATTGTTTTTCTCTAGCTGTGAGGTCAATTTCTACACATAGTAAAAAAAAAAAAAGATCACTTCCTATGGGTCACTAGGAAGTGATTTGTTTTCTTCCTAGTGAAAAGCTTAGTAAAAACAAGGACTGTCTATGGAAACTCTTGTTTTCTTTATCTTTTCATCTTTCTTCAGTCCTCCTCCGACCAGATCCTTATAGTCCCTCTCTGTTCCTTGTGCCCCTTGTGTCTTCACCAATGAGGAAAACATTGTTTCTGAAGCATGAAAACGGGGAGGCTGAGATCAAGGAATTTCTGGAATTGCTGAGGTTTCCATGCTGGAGTGCTCTTTGCAACAGTGACCAAAGTTCAAATTCTAAATAATACATTTAAAATGCGTTGACAGAACTTGAGGGCATAGTTTCACGAAATGAAACGCACTGATCTCTTAAGCACATATTTTCTTATTTGGTTTCATTTCTTAGACCAAGTTCACATTTTGTGTGTGTCTTTAAATGTGCTCAGAGTTTCTAGTCCGACTGTAACACTCCATCTCCACGTTCCTTCCACAAATTAAGCCATTAAGAACATTTTCATGCTCGTATCTATCGTTTACGTGTCCTTATGGTATTGTGTTTGATAGTGGAAAATATTATCAGTGTATTTGTTCAGTTACTTTGGCAAAATGAACTCTCCTTAATAGTATTCTATTACACACACGATGTGAGACCAAGAGCCTTGCAAGCTTTTTTCCCCTCTTCAGCCTGAGTCATCTTGTCTGGCATTTCACAATACATTCCAAAACCACAACAGTAGCAGGAGAAATTCTTTGAAGGAAACGCCTTTGTTTGAGGGAAGAGAAGAGAAACAGGGGAAAAAAAGAGGGAGGCGGAGAGAGGGGGTACTTGTACCATCAAGGATTAAGGAAATAAGAAATACAGGCGGTTTGCTATTTCACTCCTCATGGGGTTATTCTGACAGCCCAGCGAGGGACACACAGGAAGATAAGAACGAAAAGGCTCAAGGAAAATGAATGAGAGGCAAAAGCTTAGGTCTTGACCTTGATCTTGGTCTGTCTTCTACTCCATTATACTAGGGTTTTGTTAGGGGGAAGGTCAAGCAGATTTAGGACACTCGTCAGATTTGTCCACCTGGGGAGAGGTGTGAACTTCCATGTTCAAGTTTTAGCCTTCATTATTGTTTTAGCCTACATTCCATTGTGTATATGTACCACTTTTTTTTAACCCAGTCCAGCTTCGACAGGCAACATGGCTGGTTCCATGTTTTTGCTATTGTGAATAAAGCTGCAACAAACATACGTGGGCAGGTATCTTCTTTGTAGGATAATTTGGGTTCCTCCGGGTATAATCCCAATAGGGGAATTGCTGGGTCATGTGGAAGGTCAATTTCTAGTTCTTTCAGAAATCACCAGACTGTTTTCCAGAGAGGTTGTACAAGTTTGCATTTCACCAGCAGTGTAGAAGCGTTCCTTTTTCTCCACATCCTCTCCAGCATCTGCTGTTGTCTGTTTAAATAATGATGGCCATTCTTACAGGGGTTAGGTGGTATCTCAATGTTGTTTTGATTTGCGTTTCTCTGATGATGAGTGAGGCTGAGCACTTTTTCATGTGTCTGTTGGCTGCCCGTTTATCTTCTTTTGAGAAGTGTCTATTCATGTCTTTTGCCCACTTTTTAAAGTTGCTGTTTGTTTTTTTCCCTTTGGTGAGTTTGCGTTCCTTGTAGATCCTAGAGGAGTTTTCAGTGTAAAGACTGTAGCTGGTAATCTCAGGAGGAGGCAGGAATAACTTCTGCAGGACCCTGCTGACAGCTGAAAACATGCTCACCTTTGACAAAATTTACTAGTTACTTATAACTAAAATGGTGCTGGATAACAAGTCCCCCAGAACACCGCTGCTTAGAACAATAAGCATTAGCTAGCTTATAGGTCTGTGGGGCTCAACCAGGGCCTCTTGGATCACTCAGCACCCTGTCTTGTCTCTCTTTCCCTCAGCAGACTGACGTGTGTATGTTCATGGTGGTGGCAGCTGCACGATAAGGTGAAGGTGACACAAAAAATTTTCAAGCCTCTTCTAGAGTCAACACTGCTAATATCCCATTGCCAAGCCAGAGTGAGGGGGCAAGTCATTCCACCCATGGCAAAGAGCATAGACACAGAGTGGGAGAGGAATCAGAGTCATCAACCCAGACTTCCAATCGAGGCAAACACCGGTAGGTATGTCGGCAGCCAGTGGGTCCTTGGTCTTCCAGGAGTGATAAGATGCCAGCGTGAGGGAGATATCAGCAAGACAGGCAAGGCTTTAAAGGAAATAAAAACTTTTAGAAGAGTTAGTCAAGCACTTGAACAAGTAGGAGAAAAAGCCCTGAAGATCTACAAAGTCACGGGATCCCAGCCCCTTGGCCGACTGTTCAGAAAGGAAGGAAACACGATTTTTTGTTTTTGTTTTTTCTTAGCATCTGCTATATACCTAGAGCCATGTTAGACTATTGGTATTTGTCATTTCATTGGTATTTAAAACAATTGCAGCATTTCAAATGTTTTGGTGTAATTGTTTCCATTTTATAGGTGAAAAAAATGGACATGAGTTTTTGTTTTTGTTTTTTAACAACAGGCAGGCAAATGGTGGAGTTGCCCTTTCTGGTCCAGAGTTCACATTTCTCCACCACCGCACTCTGTACTCATATTGACTTCTACGAGTATGAATCATCTCTTGTCAACTGTTTTCCTATTGAATCCCCTGAGGAACAATGAGTTGTGAAAATAGGCACCAGCCAGAAAAATAAGTCAGGATTCCTAGGACTGAGAATAATTCACTTTTCTGGCCTTTCCTCTTCAGACTGTTTTGAGTGGTTTTTCTTTGTAGGAGATGAAGAACATATGTCCAGGTCCATCCCAGAGCACAAAAGGCAGGATTTCTAGAGGAAGCTTTTTTTCTTTTTTTCCAACCAAAATGTCTTATTTACTCTAGGTCAGCTGGGGATACTTACCTGCATTCATACTTTAAGGTATTTTACCTCATTGACAAAGAAAGATGAATGTCCTGTTTGAGAATTCTGACTGTATTTTTTTGTGTGTGAGTTGAAGTCTCACTGTGTCACCCATGCTGGAGTATAGTGGCATACTCACGGCCAACTCAGCCTCGACCTGCTGGGTTTAGGCAATCCTTTCACCTCAGCTTTTCAAGTAGCTGGAACTACAGGCATGTGCTACCATGCCTGGCTTATTTTTTTATTTATTGTAGAGATGAGGTCTCATCAAGTTGGCCAGGCTGGGTCTCGAACCCCTGGAGCTCAGGCCTCGGTCTCCCAAAGTGCTGAGATTATAGGCTGAGCCGCCGTGTCTGGCTGAGACTTCTGACTTTCATGGGTTTGCTACCCTGAGCTGAGAGAACGTTCAGCTCTCAAACTATACCTGTGCTAGCTCCAAATTTCCACTTGCTGCCTTTGATCAGGCTGGAAACTAACAACAGTGCTAGCCGCCAAGTTCACGTGTTGAAGGACAAAAGATGGTGGCCTGCAGGAACCGGCAACTAGAGCCTGGGGCCCAGTTTCATCTAGGAAACCTTCTGAAGACTCTCTTGGCATCAGGTGTCCAGTTCTCAGCTTGCTCTTGGCAGCCCGGACACCTGTCCTGGATAGGTTTTCTTGAACAGAGTTGATGTTAAACTAAAATAGGACAAAACAACTTGACTCAACTCACATTGGCCCATAAGCCTCAGTAGATATTAATAATAGCTGCCTGTAGCTACAGCCGATAGCACACTTTGGGCCCACCCAGGCTACACATGCTTCCAGATAGCCATGTGTAATGTCTCCTTCCACATTGAGTGTTTGCTTTGATGCCTCTGGTCCAAGGGGTTGGCTTGAACAAGCCCTAAAACATGAAAAGCAAAAGGAAGATGGAGCAGGTTAGATCCAGACCACTGTTGAAGCCTCTCTCTGAAAGTAATATTTCTAGACATTTTTTGTGTAGAGTACATATTTTCAGAATAAACTAGAGTATACAAATTTAGCTTTTAGAAAATTCATTTTTTTCTATTAAAAAATAGAAAAATTATCACTTAAAAAGATTGATTTTTTTTCAAGTTGTGGGGCCTGCACATTATCTATTGCAGGCAGTACTTAGATGTACTTAGATGTCCAGTTTTATTTAATATTTAAACAATCATGCACCAGAAACACTTTATTACTTTTATATATGTCAGTAATGATGAATAATCAAATGTAATCTAAAATCTCACATGAAATTTTCACTCTTTTTAAAGCCCTTTTATCAGAGAAAATACTTTGAACACCATATAAATTGGATTACTTCACCGAGTTCCCCTTGCAAATTTCCTTTATTTGCATTTACCTATCACTCAATCAAATACTGTTAAGTTTACTATGTACCACAGAATTATATATTGATGCTGTAAAGGTTTTACTGAAAGGTGGAAAAGCCAAGGCATTTTTTTGTAAAGAATTTACAGCTAATGGGAGAGACGGACTTATACACAACTATAAATATCATGTGTGTATATTTCGCCAAAATTTTAAGAGAGACACAAGACCATTTAGAGAAAGGGATTATTTCTCCCTTAAAATAGAATACCTTCAAGGTTTACTTTGGAGTTGAAGGAGAAGCTGATGTATGCCTTGGCTTCCGAAGGGTGGGTGGGATTTGGTCATCAAAGATTGAAGCATGATCGTTTTATGCAATATTAATTTTTTCGGCTTGTTTTATTTCTTTCTGGTTAAGCAGGAGACTTTAGTAGGACAGAAGCTGAATAAGGAGCCCACATCTGGGTCCTGACATTTTCTGCCTATGTTAACTTTCCCTTCCCTTATCGCTAGTACAATGGGGAACATAAAACCTAGCCTGGAAGATCATTAGGAGGGCTTGGATAACTGATCTAGCTTTGTGAGTAGTTCATTATCTAGAACATGTCAGTTACTTCTCATCTACTTTTTCGTGACTTATCCTCTCTGATCTCCACTCTGTAGTAACATCTAAATCTCATATCTCCAGTTCTCTTCTCTGTCTTGCCTTCACATCACTGATTTTGTCCCCTCTTCAGTTCTCTTCCTTTATCTGAAACAAATCAAGTGTTACGCAAATTTTTAAAAAAGGTTTTCTTCAGCCCTGCCTCCTTCTGTAACTACCATTTGTCCCATTTTCTGTAAATATTTGCAAGAGACACCTGTATTCATGACTCCACTTGCTTATTTCTCATTCATCCAAGAGCAACAGAGCATGGTAGGGACCAGAGATGGTCCCAGTTCAAATCCTAATTCTGCTGCTTTTCTCTGTGTTGATAGGTAGATTATGACCTTCTCTGTAATTTACTTTTCTCGTCCGAAAAATAGGGATAATGATGATAACAGTAGCGCACACTTCATAGAGCAGTTGCGAGAATTAAATGCATTTATACTGAAAGAGGATGTTCTCAAAGAAGGTGTAACAAGGTGCCTGACACTAATAACCATAGGCAAAAAGGGTTACCTGTGATTATTGCAATTCTTCAACCCTGTGGAAACCGGCTTCTTTTTGAGTCTGTTCAGATGGGTTCTGTCAAACGTCACTCACCCGTGTTCTCAGTACTGGCAGATGTAGCAATCCTCTTTACCGTGCGTCCTGTGGGGTTTCTCCACAGCACTCTGCCCAGTTTTGTACCCTCATCTTTATGAATCTCTCCTCTTAGCATCTCAGCACTTTTTTTTGCACACTCATTAGATGTTGGTATTTGCCTCTCCGTGAGGTGCATATACACACATCCAAATATCTTGGTTTCTACAGGTACTGCAAACCCAAGATGTCCCAAACTGAGCTCACCAAACTTACTCCCCAGAGCCATACTTCCTCTTTCTACTACTCTCTCTGGATGAACATGAACTTGAGAGTATTCCAGTTTGCGTCATCTCTTTCATACCCCTCATCAGATCTTGTGCAAAACCCTTTAGAATTTTCCTCACGATCAGGTATCTGTCAATATCCTTCCATCAATTCCGATTGCCATTTGTTTAGTTAAGACCCTAATAATTTCTCACGTTCAAGTGAGACTCCCCATGGGTCTCGTTTTCTACACTCTCCTTCATTACAAATCCATTTTCTACACTGGAGAGAAAGTTATTGTTCACAAACATGGATTTGAAAGCATCACTGTCTTGCTATGAATATCTCTGTGTTCAGCCGCCACACTGACAAGAGGACAGGAAGGATGAAGGGTTGTGTACTCTTGGAAATGTGAGGGAAAGAAGCAAGTTGAGGTGATTACTGTGTCTTTACCATGGCACACAACAATCTGGATAATTCACTTTCTCCTTATGAGTGTAATTACATTTTCTATGAGCCTCCTGAGAGGGGCTAGCTGCTAGGGATCTAGGAGTGAAATAAACATATTGAAACAAGACAGACACATCTCTGCTGTCATTGGGTAAAGAACCGCAATAAATAAATG
>CAUYQG010057449.1:0-13265 GCA_963574415.1 Tarsius wallacei
AGAGGTTGTATTAGTTTACACTCCCACCAACAGTGTAGAAGTGTTCCCTTTTCCCCGCATCCTCTCCAGCATCTGTTGTTTTTTGAGTTATCGATGATGGCCATCCTGCCTGGAGTTAGGTGGTATCTCAGTGTGGTTTTAATTTGCATTTCTTTGATGACTAGTGAGGCTGAGCATTTTTTCATTTATCTATTGACTGCTCATATGTCTTCTTTTGAGAAATGTCTATTCATATCTTTTGCCCACTTTGTAATGGGGTTTGTTTTTTTCTTTTTGGTACGTTTTAGTTCCTTTTAGATCCTACATATTAGGCCTTTGTCAGACATACAGTTGGCAAATAGTTTTTCCCAGTCTGTGGACTGTCTCCCTCCTCTCTTGATGGTTTCTTTGGCTTTGCAGAAGCTTGTCCCGCTTGTCTATCTTATCTCTTATGGCATGGGGTTTTGATCAGGAATTAGTTGCCAGTTCAAATTTCCATAAGGGTGTCTCCTGCATTTTCTAAGGTTCTTATAGTTTGAGGTTTTACGTTTAGGTCTTTGATCCATTTAGAGTTGATTTTTGTGTATGGAGATAGGTAGGGGTCTTGTTTGTTTGGGTTTTTTCTTTTTTTTTTTTTTGAGTTGGAGTCTCACTCTGTCACCCAGACTGGAGTGCTGTGGCATGCTCCTGGTCACCGCAGCCTCGACCTGCTGGGGTCCGGCGATCCTTCTGCCTCAGCCTTCCAAGTAGCCAGAACTACAGCCACACACTACCACGCCCTGCTAGTTTTTGATTTATTGTAGAGATGAGGTCTCGCCAAGTTGCCCGGGCGGGTCTTGAACACATGGGCTCAGGCAATCCACTCACCTCAGCCTCCCAAAGCGCGGGATTACAGGCTGAGTGACCGAGCCCGGCTGGGGGTCTTGTTTTAATCTTCTGCATGTGGTCAACCAGTTCTCTCAGCATTACTGAATAGGTTCTCCTCTTCCCAGTGGTTGGTGGTGAAGGCTCTGTCGAGATGAGTTGGTTGAGAAATTGAAGTTTTGCTTCTGGAATCTCCATCCTGTTCCATTGATCTATATGCTTGTTCTTGTACCAATACCAGGCTGTTTTGATTATTGTAGCTTTATAATAAAATTTAAAGTCTGGGAGTGTAATAACTCCTGCTTTTTTTCCTGAGGATTGTTTTTGGCTATTTATGGTTGTTTATGTTTCCATATGAATTTCTGTATTGTCATTTCCAGTTCTGAGAAGAATGCTGCTGATAATTTAATGGGTATTGTGTTAAATCTGTAGATTGCCTTGGGTAGGATGGACATCTTAACAATGTTGATTCTTCCAATCCATGAGCATGGAATATTTTTCCATTTGTTTGTGTAGTCTTTGATTTCTTTGAGCAGTGTTTTGTAGTTTTCATTGTAAAGGCCTTTCACTTTGCTGGTTAGGAAGATGCCAAGATATTTCTTTTCTTTCTTTCTTTTTTTTTTTTTGTGGCTATTGTGAATGTTATTGTGCTTTTTATTTGGCTTTATGTTTGTTTATTGTTGGTGCATATAAATGTGACTGTCTTTTGCACATTTATTTTATACCCTGATACTTTGCCAAAGTCCTTTATCAGTGCAAGGAAGCTTTTGACAGATTCTCTTGGGATTTAGAGGTATAGAATCATGTTCTCTGCAAAAAGGGATAACTTTGTTTCCTCTTTTCCTATATGGATATCCCTGATTTCCTTCTCTTCTCTGATTGCTCTAGACAGGACTTCCAATACTATGCTGAACAGGAGGGGTGAGAGTGGGCATTCTTGTTTTGCTCCAGTTTTCTGGGGAAATGGTTCCAATTTCTGTCTGTTTACCAGTATGTTGGCTGTGGGTTTCTCGTAGATGGCTCTTATTATTTTGAGGTATGTTCCATCTATACCTAGATGTTCAAGGGTTTTCATCAAGAAGGGGTGCTGGATTTTATTGAAAGCTTTTTCCACATCTAACAATATAATCCTCAGCAAAACAACAACAAAGTGGGAGGTATCACACTCTCAGACTTTAACAACAATAAGCAAACTTTAAAGCAACAATAATCAAAACAGCCTGGTATTGGTACAAGAATTGGCATACAGACCAATGAAACAGGATAGAGATCCCAGAAGCAAAATCTCAATTTCTCAACCCACTCATCTTCGACAAAGACTCCACAACCACTGGGGAGAAGAGAACCTATTTAGTCAATGGTGCTGGGAAAACGGACTGAACATATGCAAAGATTAAAACAAGACCCCTGCCTATCACTATACACAAAAATCAACTCTAAATGGATCAAAGACCTAAATGTAAAATCTCAAACTATAAGAACCTCAGGAAACGCAGGAGACACCCTTATGGAAATTGGAACTGACAACCAATTTCTGGTCAAAACTCTAAGTGCCCATGCCATAAGAGATAAGATAGACAATTGGGACCTCATCAAACTGACAAACTTCTGCAAAGCCATGGAAATCATCGAGAGAGTGGGGAGACAGCTCACAGACTGGGAAAAAATATTTGCCAACTGTATATCTGACAAAAGACTAACATCTAGGATCTACAAGGAACTCAAATGTGCTGAAAGAAAAAAAAAACAGCCTCATTACAAAGTGGGCAAAAAATATGAATACACACTTCTCAAAAGAAGACATACGAGCAGGTGACACATACATGAAAAAATGCTCAGCTTCTCTAGTCATCAAAGAAATGCAAATTAAAACCACACTGAGATACCACCTAACTCCAGAAAGGATGGCCATCATCAATAGCTCAAAAAACAGCAGATGCTGGAGAGAATGTGGCAAAAAGGGAATACTTCTACATGGTTGGTGGGAGTGTAAACTAGTACAATCTCTGTGGAAAACAATATGGCAAGTACTAAAAGATCTAAAAATCGACCTTCTGTATGACCCCATAATCCCCCTACTGGGAATATACCCAGAGGAACTCAAATCACCCTATGAAAAATATACCTGCACATGCATGTTTATTGCAGCATTATTCACAATAGCAAAAACATGAAACCAGCTGTGCTGCCCATCACAAAAGGACTAGATTTTTAAAAATGTGGTATATCTACACTATGAAACATTACACAGCCATAAAGGACAAAATTATGAACTTCGCAGCAACTTGGATGGACTTAGAGTCTATAATACTGAGTGATCTACCACAGAAACAAAGAACTGAGTACCACATGTTCTCACTCATAAGCAGACTTTGAATGATTATCATAATACAATAAGAAAGGGATTGAACTGCCAGGGGAGGGGGAGACACCTCATCAACAAGGGTACCTGCACAATGAACATTTGTATACCTAACCCTGAATTGTACCCCACAACTTTAAAATTAAAAAATTAAAAATTAAAAAATAAACAAAAGCTTAAATCACTGGTATTTGAAATATTTTCAGCAGATTAGAGTTTTCAGAAGCTTGAGATTATTATTACTTTTAGAGTGATAATTTCAGTCAGTTGAAATGATGGATACTTCTAGAATGATATTTTACTTTAGAATGATACTTCAGCCAGCATCACTGATTTGTCAGAAAGGAGATCAAGCTTCAAATTCTGAGAGTAACATTAAGTAGGAAACCCATTACCAATAGAATATTTTCTTTTTGGTACTTTTATTTCATCTTACCTATTTATCAAAATACTGCTGTTATGCTTCAACTTTAATGAGACAAGTTCCAATAAAATAAATGTGGCAAAATAAATAAATAAATAAATGCACTTCAATTAAAACAATCAACAAGCATTTACTTTTGAAACACATATAAGTGGACTTCAATGAAATATTTTGCAACTTTACCATTCAGACATCTGTTTTCATTGCAAACTGTTCAAAGACCAAGAAATTTATTGCATCTTCTTTGAAGAGAATACAACAAAATAATAATACAATGGAAGATGAAGGGTATTTTAAGTTATTTATTAATTTATTTTATACATATTTACAAAGTATCTACTATGTCCAGACATTTTGTAGCAACAGCATAAGTATTGGTAGATTAAAGTTATTTATTCAAGGAGTGACTTTCTAAATTATAAACTCCTCAACAGCAAAGACTATCTGACTCCTTTTTCAATACCCTACATTACCTAACACATCCTCAATATTCAAATAACATCTGTGAAAGAAATGTATTGAGCGATTACTAAAAGCAAATCATTGTTCCATATTTGACAAGTAGATCCAGGAGAGCAGGAGGAAGTACCAATTATGAAAACAGAAGGAAAATAAAGGTCAAATCCAGAGAACCTTGAAGAGTCTAGTATAGTCATGGCATACATTCATGGGAACGTTTGAGAAATATACTTGGCAAGGAAAGTGTCATCAAATTATGGCTTCTTAAATGCCATGTTTGAACTTTTAGTTTCTACCACAGACAGTTAGTTGCTGCTGAATAGTTCTGCAAGAAAATGTCATCCTAATACTTAATCCTAAGTGGTTTGTTCTTCCAGCTCCTTTTAAAGTTTTCATTACCAGAACACATTTTTGAAAAATTCCCCTACTCCTGCATACTGATGCCATCAAGGCACTGAGGTTTTAGATTTACATTAGCAATAGGGTCTTGGGCTATACAGAGAGATTTTTCCCTTTTTATTCAAATTTGTATCAGACATTAATTAAATTGTCAGTAAGGTTGGCATAAATACATACCTTCAGTTATGTGAAATTACAGAGAAAAGATATTAATTATATAAAAACTAATATCTAAATAAAAGGAATTCTATAGCTTCTGAGAATATCTTTAATTATTCTCTCCCTCTTGGTTTTAAAAATAATCTCTATTTTTTTAAAAGTTAATATGTGCAATATAGGAAACTAAAAAACACAAGAAAAAAAGAACAAAGTCACACAATCACAAGCAGTTTACAGTTTAGTGTGTCCTTCTAGGTCCTGTGTGTGTATGAACATAACCTCTAATTTTATGGGCTTGGGATCATACATTATGTAACATGCTTTTTATAAATAATAAATAATTACCAATTCAAAATCTCAAAGCTAGATAAGTATTTTGGTAACCAAGAATGTACTACACCAACTCAATCTAATTATTCCTCAATGTAATTATTTTATTTATTCAAATTCAAGTTTATCAATCAAAAAATATTTCTTAAGTATCTACTATGTGAAAGGCTTCATCCAAGCCACAGTTGGTAATAGAAATAGAGGCAGATTCTCAAACTTCAGATTAGCGTCTAGTTAAGTACAAGCTTTAGAGAAAACTCAATGGATCTGCATTTTGATCCCTGAGAAATCTTTGCCTATGCATTTATTATTTTAAAGAACATGTATCCAAATCTTTGTAACAGTAAACAATGCAAAATTCAATCTACCTTCAAAAAATATAACTCTCTGGCTCAAAATGTGTCAGTGATACACCATCATTTCATCATCCACTCAGCAAATATCTACTGAGTATTTTTATATGTTAGACATTATTGCTAAACTATAGAAATAAAAAGTTAAATTAAAAGTTCTTAGCTTAGTAATTATCTACATTACATCTCTCAACTTGCAAATAAGGCTCTGTTTTAAGAACTTAACTCAATAAATTTTCACGAGTCAGTCAAGTAGCTACTATTAATAACTATAGTTTATAGATAAGAAAACAAAAATTTCCATCACATTTCAAGACCTAGACTAAGCTTTATCTTTATAGGAAAGGATCTCCTCTGATAACCTCCTCCTCTGAGGTCCTCTCCCTTGTCTAAAGGATTGGAGCAGTCATTTGATTCACCTACAGACACCTTATTATCATGTTGTTGCTTATCTTTTAAAAGCAAGGCCACTTCCAACTGAATATAGGAGCACTAGATTAGAAAAAAATAATTGAAGACAATTTCAGGGGTTAAGAAAAAAGTATTTGGAGAAGTAGTTTCTTTGCTAAAATGTGGTATTCCTGATATGTCTTGCCAGCCTATGAAGATAAGTAGAACAGAATAACTGACTGTAAAACTATCCTAAAAAATCTGGATGTATGCTCAGAGAATTTTAGACTTGTGCATTCTCAAAGGCAATGGAACTGAGAGACAAGAGTACAGACTATGAGTGCAGTCAGAATTATTTCACATGGCCAGGTAGCTTTGGGAAAGTTATTTCAGCATTGGTAGAATGGAGATAATAATATATAGTTGTAAAAAATGTATGAAAAATGAGCATAGATTACCTGTGATAGTTCTCTTTATCCTTAACTACATCATAAACTACTGAGGAAAAAGAACGCGCCTTATACATATCTTCATATTCCTATTGTAGCTTAAATACTTTGCACAGAGTACGTGATCATAAATGTGTGTGTGTGTGAATGTGTGAATGTCTGCATGTTTAATAACACAGACAGTTTAAATGCAATAGAAGAGAGCTGATCATTAAAAGAAAAGCATCTATGAACAGTTCTGCAACTGCCTTCATTTAGAACTCTTGAAGCACAAGAACTGCTATTTAACATTGATTGCCGTACTATTCACAATAGCAGAAACATGGAACCAACCCTACTGCCCACTGAAAGTGGACCAGATAAAGAAAATGTGGTACATATACATGATGGAGTATTATACAACCCTAAAGAACAAAATCATAGACTTTGCAGAAAATTGAATGGAGTTGGAGAGCATCATACTTAGTCATCTATCACAGAATAAATAACTGAATACTGCATGTTCTCATGCATCATGGGACCTGATCATTAATTACAATAGCACAGGGGAGGGATCGGCAGTCACAGAGCACTATCAGAAGAGAGAGGGCAGGAGGGAGGGGGGCAAGTAACAACACAAAGGGTACTTGGTCCCAAACCAGGGGAAGTGAGGGACAGTTGGAGGCCCAAACTTCAACTGCATGCAACCTACTTGTGTAGTTAACCCTTACCTGTAACCCACATCTTTATAATATAATGAAATAAAATAAAAAGAGTTAACATTAGTGCTATGGTTTAAATATATTCCCCAAATTTCATGTGGTAGAAACTTAATCCCCAACGTAGCAGTATTGAAGGATGGAGACCTTAATAGGTCATTGAGTCATAATCCATTAGGGATTCATCAATTAATGGGTTAATGGATTAGCAGGTTGTCATGGGAGTAGAACTGGTGGCTTTATAAGAAGAGATCTGAGCAAACATCTGAGTGTGCTCAGTCCCCTCACCATGCAATGCCCTGCACCACCTTGGGACTCAACAGAGTTCTGACCAGCAAGAAGGTTCTTACCAGATGAGGCCCCTTGACCATGGACATCTCAGCCTCCATAACTGTAAGATAGTCTGATCATTTATAAATTACTCAGTTTCATGTGGTATGTTAGAAGCAAGAGAAAAACAGACTAATACAACTGGGCTTAGGATACTTTCAGGTATTGATTTTTTTTTTAACTTTATGAAACTGTGGTTATCAATTTAGCAGTTAACATCTGTTCTATAATTTCCCCAGGAAAGATTGCAAATATAAAACTAGATGACATATGAAAAACATCTTTGCAATCTAAAATTTCTGTATAAATGGACTATATTGTTATGAATTGAGGCTTCCATGTAACTGATTATCAATTTGACACTTCATTAAACCTAAACTTACTACTAAACAGAAATATGAGTAACAGTCTTTGAAACCTATTTTTGGAATTATCTTGAGACTAGACTTTCAAAACCCTTTTAAATGAAAATTCGTTAGAGGAAAAAATCATCCTATCATGTATTTTCCGCCAGTCTTTATTCAAATAAGTAAGAACACTTTTCAAGAAATGCTAATTCAAAAACCCCTAATGGCTGGTGAGTAACATTAAATTTATATAGACCAAATTCACTAAAATTCATCCTATTCAGTGTGGCTTTACATCACACTCCCCACTCCACTGTAATAATTTCATTCAGAAATATTTTTATTTCATAGAACTGATTTCCTCATAAGTATTCATATAATCAGCATTAACTATTCTATCCTTTCATTTAGAAGAAAGGAAATGAAGTATAACCTGGCAATAGATAGATAGTTGCACAATAAAGTTCACCTTTTAAAAAAACAAGGCATTGAGAACTAGGGAAAAAAGTAGGTCTCCGAATGTCTTGAGAATGTAATAGCATAAAATGAGGGAAATATGTTTTTTTCCTTTGAGACATATTTTTATTTTAGAGCAGTTCTAGGTCTAAAGGAAAACTGAACAGAAAGTATAGAGATTTCCCATATACCCCTTTTCTCCAAGATACAGCTTACCTTATATTAACATTTTGCATTATTGTGGTAGGTTTGTTAGTTGATGAATAATACTGATACATTACAATTAACTAAAGTCCACAATTTAAATTAGGGTTCACTCTTTGTGTATACATTCTCTGGGCATTGAAAACTGGAAGGAAGGATATAGTAAGACTTCTCTTTGATGATCTAATGAATTCTCCAATACAATGCAGTTGCCAGTATGATTTGCAATGTAGATATACAAAATCAAAAATTTGTTGCCAAATGTAGTTATAGAGGTAATTTTCTTTGTTTTAAAATATTTAAGTGCCTACATACATATACACTGTGCTAGGTCTTTGGGATTCAACAGATCCAAGATACATGGTCCTTGGTTCCATGAAGGGTATGAACCCAGTGAAAAAATAAACACTGGTTGAGTAGTACCTACAGAGACGTTCGAACTAGGCAAGGGGGTGGGGAGGAATTCAGGGATGAGTGCTTGTCTTTTAGGTTGGCTATTGGAGTGGAAGATGTTATTCAACAAAGAGGAGGTAGAGTTTTGATGGGGAGTGAGTTAACCAAGAATTTAGTTCGAGCACATTAAATTTGAATTTCCCATTAGACATCCAAGTGGAGATACCAAATAAAGGTTTGAATAAATGAAAACAGAATTTGGAGGTAAGAATGGAGTGGGTGACAGCTATTTAGAAGTGATCTGCCTATCGATAACATTTGAAGCCCAGTACTAGATAAAGCCTCCTAACCAATTTGTTTTATGCAGTGAACAAATGAAAGGAAGTAAAATGAAGCAGCAGAAATATAAATTTGAGATGATTTTTTTTTTCTCCATCAGAGCTCTAACTGAAAAATATAAAATAAGGGAGAAAGCAGCGACAGCTCTATTGGCATCCCTGCAGCTCTTTAATCTCTCGGTAGATTATCTACTTTCTTTACAAGTTTAGAAGAAATATTCTGACTTTTATTCTAAAGTTGCTGCCAAAGGAAAACAGATGTTTAAATAATTGCTTTTGGAGTGTTTTGAGATTTAAGGAATATCACTACTATAGTTTCAATTTCTTAGAATAAAGATATTAGAAACTTGGAGGTTGTAGAATGCAGAAATTCATCCTTCTTATTTTTGTGAACCAATTTTGAACATATAAAATTTGTTATAACTATGCAAAGACCTTTAGTCTTGTTCAATAAAGTATCAATTATGAGTTCAGCATGTCCAAACTTCTATTCCAAAATTTTAAATTATCATTGACTTTAATTGATTTTGATTAGCTTAAAAAATAAACTCTTTACATTACTATGCAGAATGATATAATAATCTGCACAGCTAAGGTAAAGAAGAAGGATGTGCAATCAATCAGGAAACTTTAGGTAAAAGGTAACATTTTTACTTTAATTATATGTGATCACACATTTTTAAATTTATATTTGAATTCTATCTGAAATCATTAAACCAGAATGTTCCTGTTTAATAATTCTGGTATTTTCATAAGTAATTTTCTATCAGTAGATACATTATGCTTCCAGCCCAATCGTGTTTTTGTTTATTCACGCTTCAGTTGTTTTGATTTTTGTTTGACTCTATTTGTTTTGATTCACGTGTCTTGGATTTCTGGGAAAGAGAATTTGTAATGATTTATATTCTGCCGAACTGAACCTCTCTGACTCTGAGAACTCCAGGAGAAACAAAAAGCACCATGTGTTGCCTTTTATAATTCTCTTAATATACATTATACAATGAGATGTTGGCAAATTGTCCTATAGCCACGGCAGCTAAAAAGTTACAAAGTTTCAAGTTTTAACTCTCTTGCCCTTGTGTAAGTAGACTTCCATTTTAGAAGCTCTGAGTGCACTTCCTGTTAAGTTAGGTCCTGAAAAATTATTTGCATTCCTGTCAAAGCACAATGTCTTAACTAAATCATTGGTTATTTCTGACATTCTAATAATAATGACTGTTTAATTATGGTTTTTCCATCTCCTGTTGGTGTTTCTCATTCTTTGGGAAGGATTCCACTTTTTTTCTCCAATTTATATTTTTATTTGACTAGGAGTCAGCAACCTAACATAGCCTTTCATAAACAATAACAACAACAACAAAAACTAACTTTGTAGGAATATAGACTTTTGCTGATAATGAGAGAACTGGACTCAGTTGGGAGATGCATATTATTTTATAAAACAAAAAACTAAGATGTTAGGGGTTTGCCCAGTATCACAGATTTTTGAACCTGAGATAAGCTCATCTCTATTGTAGTTAAGTCCTTCCTATAATCTTATGCTAATTGCTTATGTTCTAGGCATCATTCACCTTCAGACAGGCTCATAGTGCAAATTCTCAATAGTAGAACTTTGTTTAATCTTCACAGCCAGCTGGTTATTTGACCCTTGAGATTTGACTGTAGTATGGAAGAGTTCAAATTATTCTTTCATTGAACAAATATTTAAGTAAATATAAAGATGAAAACATAGAAAAATTCAATATTGTCAAAATGTCAGTTCTTCCCAATTTGATCTTTAGATTAAACACAATCTCAGCAAGTTATTTTGTGGATATTGACAAAGTGATTTTACAGTTTATATGGAGATGTAAAAGACCCAGAATAGTCAACACATATTAAAGAACAAAGTCAAAGGACTGACACTATCCAACTTCAAGGTTTAAAGCAAGACTATAGACCTCATAATAACCAAAACAGTGTGGTAGTGGTGAAAGTATAGACACATAAATGAATGGGACAGAATAGAAATCTCAGAAGTAGATCTACACACATGTAGTCAACTGATCTTTGACAAAGGAGCCAATATAATGGAGAAAAGATAGTCTTTTCAACAAATTGTGCTAGAGTAACTGGACATCCACAAACAAACAAAAAAACTATATGCAGACCTTACACTTATCACAAAAATTATACCAAAATTGATTATGAGCCTAAATTTTAAATGCAAAACTATGAAAAATCCTAGAATATAACATAGGAGAATGTCTAGGTGAACTTGAGTGTGGAAATAACTTTTTGGATAAAACAATAAAGGCAAAACTCTATGAAAAAAGGAAAGGTTGAGCAGGACTCCGTTAAAATTTAGAACTCTGGTGGGGTTCACAATATTAAGGGATCAAATAACAGAAAAAAAATTTAGAACTCCTGCTCTGCAGAAATACACCATCAAGAAATCAAGCCAAGACATAGACTGGAGTAAATATGTGTAAAAGATATCTGATGAAGGAATATTAGCCAAAATATGCAAAGAACTCTTAAAACTCAATAATAATAATTAAAAGCCCCGCTAGGAAATAGACAAAAGACCTGAACAGACATCTCCTCAAAGAAGATATGCAGATAGCAAACAGGCATATGAAGAGATGCTCAATACCATATAGAATCAAGGAAGTACAAATTAGAATGTTAATAAGATACCACTACATATCTGTTAGAATGGCAAAAATCCAAAACACTGACAACACCAAATTCTGGAAAGGATATGGAACAACAGGAATTCTCGTTTAATGCTGGTGGGAATGCAAAATGGTACAGCCACTTTGGAAGACAGTTTGGCAGTTTCTTATAAAACTAACCATACTCTTACCATATGATCCAATAATCCCACTCACTGTTATTTACCCAAAGGAGCTGAAAATTTATGTCAGTATCAAAATTGACACAAGGATGTTTAAGCAGCTCTATTAATTGCCAAAGCATGGAACTAACTAAGACATCATTTAGTAGGCAAATAAATAATCTGTGGTAATTCAGGCAATGGTATATTCTTCAGTGCTAAAAAGAGATGAGCTGTCAAACCATGAAAACACATGGAAGAAATTTAAATGCATATTACAAAATGAAAGAAGCCAATCTGAAAAGGCTACATACTATAGGATTCCAACCAGATGATGTTCTGGAGAAGGCAAAACTATTAAAATTATAAATTTGTCCAAATCCAGAGAATGTACACAGCAAAAGTGAACTCTAATGTAAACTGTGGACCTTGGGTGATTATGATGTATCACTGTAGGTTTCTCAATTGTAACAAATGTACCACTTTGGTGTGGGAGGTTGATAATGGGGGAGGCTATGAGTGGGAGGGAGTAACAGGGGGTTATGGGAATTCTCTGTACTTTCTCTTCAATGCTGCTGTGAACTTAAGTTGGTCTTAAAAATAAACTCTAGTAAAATAACAATAATAAGAGAGAGCTGGAGAAGTGGAGAGATGGAGAGTGGGAAGTCAGAGGAGAAGCCGAATGCTACTAATACTCAGCTTACAAATGATCTTAGAGACAGTCCAGATCATATGTTATTTTCCGAATTTACCAGAGATGTATCCATATTGCTTTTTATTGGTAATATCTGCATAGTATTATGGATTACTATACCATAAGTAGAGGTCTAGTAAATAAAATTATTCATTTCTTGAACACCTACTGTGTCAGATACTGGACAATGGGCAAGTAGTTTACATGTATCTTTCATCTTCATAATTATCTGTAGGTAACTATTATCAATTCCAATATGAAATCAAGAAAATTAGGTCAAGAGGAGTTAAATAATTAGCAGTGGTAATAAATGGTGACACCTGTATCCTAGGACTTCATCTTCAGCATAATACTCATCTTCTTTATGTTTCTCATCACTGGATTATGTATGAGAGTTAAATTCCACTAGCATCATTGTCGGTCCTTTATGTGAATTATCTTTTTAATATTCATAATGACACACTGAGATCTATGCCATCTATGCTTTTCTTTTAGGGCAAATATTATACTTTATGATTAAATAACTTTCAGTATCTGACTTTCCCATTGATCCGAGGCTTCAAAAGCTTGGAAACTACCACAACGCCTATCACACAGTAAATGCTTAAAAACATTTTTAGAATTCCCAAATGTATAAATTATCAAATTGCTTTGAGAGCTATGACTATTTCACTGTCCTAAAAAAATTGCTTAATCGGTCGGGCTCAGTGGCTCAGCCTGTAATTCCAGTACTTTGGGAGGCTGAGGCAAGTGGACTGCCTGAGCCCGCGGATTTGAGACCAGCCTGGGCAACTTGGCGAGACCTCGTCTCTACAGTAA
>CAUYQG010057451.1:0-44998 GCA_963574415.1 Tarsius wallacei
GACCCAGTCATTGTTCAGTATCATGCTGTTTGGTGTCCATGTCTTTGTGGACTTTGGGGAAATTTTGTTGGTGTTGATATTTATTTTTATTCCACTGTAGTCTGAAAAGGAGTATGGCAAGACTTCAATCTTATGAAATTGGTTTATATTTGATTTACGGTCAATGATGTGGTCAGTCTTGGAGTACATTCCATGTGGTGATGAATGTATATTCTGTGGTATACAATATAGACTGTATATTCTGTGGTCATTGGGTGGAGTGTTCTGTAGGTATCAATTAAGTCCATTTGTTCAAGAGTCTCATTGAGGTTCTGGGTGTCCTTGCTGATTTTTTGTCTTGATGATATGTCTAGGGTTGTGAGTGGGGTATTAAAGTCCCCAGCTCTGATAGTGTTAGAGTCAATCTCTTTTTCAAGTTTGCCTAGAAGCTGCTTTATGCACATTGGTGCTTCTATGTTAGGTGCATATATGTTTAGGATAGATATTTCTTGTTGATGGATTGAACCTTTTATCATTATATAGTGGCCTTCTTCATCCTTTTTGATTTTTGGTAGATTAAATGGTATTTTGTCTGAGATTAAAATTGTAACTCCAGCTCTCTTTTGTGTTCTGTTCACCTGAAAATTTGTTTCCTATACTCTTACTTTGAGTTTGTGAGTGTACTTTCTGGTTAGATGAGTCTCTTGGAGAAATATGTTGTTACCTTATGATATTTTATCCATTTGGCTATTCTATGTCTTTTCAGCGGTGCATTTAGTCCATTCATATTCAGGTTAATTATTGATATGTGAGAGTTTATCTTTGTCATGATGTTTTATTGAGTTGTTGTACTTGTTTGCTGTCTTTCTTTTGGTTTTTTGAGTTGGTTCATGTGTGTTTTCAATCTTTTTCCTGTACTCTTGTGAAGAAGATTGTTGTTCTTTTTCCCTTTTCTTCTGTGTGTAATACTTTCTTAAGAGTTTCTTGTAGGGGTGGTCTGGAGGCAGCATAATTTCTTAGGGATTGGATGTCTGGGAAATATTTTAATTCTCCCTCACTGATGAAGCTTACTTGACTGGGTAGGTTATTTTTGGTTGAAATTGTTTATCTTTGAAAACTTTGAATATTGGATTCCAAGCTCTCCTAGCCTGAAGTGTTTCTGTAGATAAATCTGTTTCTATTCTCATTGGTCTTCCCTGGTAGGTAGTCTGACCTTTTTCTCTTGCTGCTTTTAGGATTTTTTTCTTTTATACCTACTTTGTTCAGTCAGATTATTATGTGCCTAGGAGTTTCTCTTCTCATTTGTTGTCTTGCAGGGGTTCTCTGAATCTCTTGTGTTTGAATTTTTGCATTATTGATGAGGTGATGGAAGTTTTCTTGAATAATTTCATGGAATGTTTGTTCCAGGGTGGTCTCTGTCTTTCTGCCTCAGGAAGTTCAATTACTCTTAGGTTCATTCTCTTGAAGTAATCACTCATCTCTTGAAGGTTTTGTTCTGTCTTTTTAAGCTTCTTTTCTATGTTTTTGACAGTTTGGTTTAGTTCTATATTTTGGTATTCAAGTTCTGAGATTCTTCTGCTTGGCTAATTCTGCTTTCCATGCTTATTAGTTTGTTATTTATTTCAATCACAGTATTCTTACTGCTGTTGTCTCAGTTATCAACTCCTTCCTATTTTCCTCTTGTGTCTCCTCAATTCTTTTTATTCTCTCTATTAATGTCTTGATATCTGGGTTTGTAGTATGTGACCAGGCATTCTGGGGGCTCTTCATTATTTGCATTCTAAAGTCTGTTTTCTCAATATCTGATCTCCCAAGGGTCTGTGTGAGACCTATATTCTTCTTTTGGTTTTTCTTCATTTGTGTAGATTTTTCTCCCCACTTTTTTCTTTTTTTTTTCTCTCTGTCTTCTTTAAATCTGTTGTTCAGGGATGGTGGGGTTGCTTTTACTTCTGTTTGCTCAATCTCTTATTCTTCCTTATGTGAATCATCTGGCTTTGTTCGATTCTAGAGCTGGACTATAGGTTGGGGGCTATACCTTTTGCAGTTTTGAGACTTATTTGAGGGGGGAGCTGTGATTCAAAATTCATCTGCAAATCCCAGTATCCACTAACAGGTGTATGGATACGCTAGATCCCACTGCCTTGTCATCTGTTCATGAAGTGGGGGTATTGGTTTGCTCCCTGATAGTAAAATGATGTAATAAAAGGGAAAGAAATGGAACAGGGAGTGGGGGGAGCAGAAGGTGGAGACAGAGGAGAGTAAAAAGGAAAACAGACAAAGGTACCCACTAATAAGTGAAAATAGACCTGAAGACAGATAAGTGTAAGAGAAAACAAAAACAATCAAAAAAACCCAGCAACAACAACAAACAAACTAGGACATACAATTGTACAGACACACAAGCTGACCAACCTCTTTATGATATACTATTCCCTTACACAAACATGAGGTCTTAGATACCAAGTTGGAGGTGGGGCAGAGCTGGGTGGGTGAGGCACTGCAGGTCTCTGCCTGGTCAAGGGCTCCAGATGATCTCAGGTTCTACTGCAGCTGGGTCCAGCTGGTGGAGGCAGAGTGCAAGACTGCCAGATGCTGTAGGTCAGTGTGTCACATGCAGCTTGGGCCTATTTTTCTTTCTTTCTTCTTAGGTCCCAAGCTGGAGGCTGCACAGAGCTGGGTGGAGCTCATGGGGCAATGCAGGTCTCTGCCTGGTCTCAAGCTTCAGCTGTTCTCTGGTCCCGCTGTGGTCAGAAGCAAGTTGGGGGAGGTGGAGTGCCAGACTGCCAGGCATTGTTGGTCAGTGTAGCACTCAGGGTGGCTGGGGATGGGGTGGTGTAGATGACAAGAGAGCCCAGAGCTCCACAGGGAGGGAGCCGTAGGCCTCCCTGGGCAGTGAAGGCTTGGGGCAGGGCTGGGCACTGCAGCCAGGGAGGGAGCCTGGAGCTCTGTGGGTGGTGGCAGCTTGGGGCAGGGCAGGGCACTTCATTCAGGGAGGAGGCCCAGAGCTCAGAGGGGCAGGCACCGAGGGCTCCATGGGTGGCGGTGGCTTTGGGGTGTGGTGGGGCGCTTTAGTCAGGCATGGAGCCCTTGGCTCCGAGGGGCGGGCACTGAGGGCCTCCACATGCTATGGCAGCTTAAGGCAGGGCTGGGCACTTCAGCCAGAGAGGGGGCCAGGAGCTCCAAGAGGCAGGCACCAAGGGCCTCCACAGGGGCAGTGGCTTAAGGTGGGGCTGGGCGCTTCAGCCAGGGAGGGAGCCATTAGCAGCTGGATGCCAGGCAGAGCAGTGTAGCCAATGAGGGAACCCAGAGCTCCACAAGGTGGGAGCCGAGGGCTTCCATGGGTGGTGGCTACTTGGCGCCAGGTGAGGCGCTGTAGCCAGGGAGAGAGCTGGGAGCTCCACATAGTCAGCAGCCCAGGGCCACCTGGGCCAGAACAGCCACGGCAGCAGGGACCGCGGTAGCTGGGCGGTGTGTGGGACCAAGGACCTCCTGACCTCAGACCAGTGTGGCTGGTGGGGGGTGGGGGGCAAGGGAGGAAGCAAGAGTCTTTATGGGAACTCACTTTCGTGGACACTCTCACAATCCCACCTGTGCTATTGCCATCTTACCGGAACTCAGCCAAGAAGTCAGTTTCATTCTTCTGCCTATGGCTAGCCAGTTTTTCTAGCACCATTTATTGAATAGGGTATCCTTCCCCCATTATTTATTTTTTGTCAGCTTTGTTGAAGATCAATTGGTTGTAGAAATTTGGTTTTATTTTTGGATATTTTACCCTGTTTCATTGGTCTATCTGTCTCTATTCTTGTACCAGTACCATGCTGATTTAGTTAATTCAGCCATACAGTATAATTTGAAGTCAGGCAGTGTGATGCTTTTGCAAATGTTCATTTTGTTTAGAATTGCTTTGACTATTTGGGTTCTTTTTTGGTTCCATATAAACTTTAAGATTGATTTTTCTAATTCTGTGAAGGAACAAAGTTGACATTTTAATTGTGGTTACATTGAATTTCTAGATTGCTTTGGGCAGTATGGCCCTTTTAATAATATTGATTCTTCCAATTCATGAACATGGGAAGTTATCTCATTTGTTTTTGTCATCTATGATTTATTTCATCAGTGCTTTGTAGTTTTCCTTGTAGAGATCTTTCGCCTTCTTAGATGTATTTCTAGGTATTTTGTTTCATTTGGCTAGTATAAAAGGAATTGAACTTTTGATTTGCTTCTTTGCTTGAGTGTTGTTAGTTTATAAAAACATACAGATTTTTGTACATTGATTTTGTATCCTGAGACTTTACTGAAGTCATTTATAAGGTTTAGGAGCTTCTTGGGGGAGTTTTCTAGGTATACACTCATGTTATCCACTAGCAGGGATAGTTTGACTTCTTTCTTGCTGATCTGGATAACTTTTATTTCTTTCTCTTGTCAGATAGTCCTTGAGAGGACTTCCAGTATGATGTTAAATCAGTGTGAGAATTGATATCCCTGTATTGTTCCTGTTCTGAGGGGGAATGTTTTCAGCATTTCCTGATTAAGTATGATGTTGTCTGTGGATTTGTCATGTATGACTTATTATTTTGAGATACATTTCTTCAATGCACAGTTTGTTGAGGGTTTTTATTATGAAGGAATGTTGGATTTTGTTGAATGTCTTATCTGCATCTATTGAGATGATCATATGGTTTTCATTTTTGTTTCTCTTTATGTGATGGATCAAGTTTATTGATTTGTGGATAATAAAACAAACTTGTATCCCTGGAATAAAACCTACATGGTTGTAATAATTTTTTTGATATGCTGTTGAATTTGATTTGGTAGTATTTTGTTAAGAATCTTAGTATCTATATTCATCAGGGAAATAGGCCTGTAGTTTTCTTCTTTGTTGTGTTCTTGCCTTATTTTGCTACCAGTGTGATAGTGGTTTCATATAATTAGTTAGGAAGGAGTCTCTCTTCCTCAGTTTTCTGGAATAGTTTCAGTAGAATTGGTACCAGAATTTCTTTGTACATCTGATAAAATTTGGCTATGAATATTTCTGGCCCTGGACTTTTTTTGTTGGGATTTTTTTTTTGTTTTTAGAGTCAACTTTATTCCTTGTTTTTGCTCTATTCAGGGTATCTATTTCTTACTGAATCAGTATTGGAGAGTGCATGTTTCCAGGAATTTGTCCATTTCCTCTAGGTTTTCCAGTTTGTTGCCACCAAGATATTCTTAGCTGTCTCTGGTGATCTTTTTTTATTTTTGTAATATTGGTTGTTATGTCACCTCTATCATTTCTGATTGGATTTATTTGAGTTTTGTCTCTTTTTTCCTGGTTAGTCTAGCTAGCAGTCTATCAATTTTGTTTATCCTTCAAAAAAAAAACAACTTTTTAATTCATTGTCCCTTTGCATAATTTTTTTGGCCTCAATCTTATTTAGTTCTGTTCTGATCTTTGTTATTTCTTTTCTTCTACTAGCTTTAGGCTTGAATTGTTCTTGTTTTCTTAGTTCCTTGAGGTGCAAGGTTAAGCTGTTAATTTCTGATCTGCCTTCATGATATAGGCATAATGCTATACACTTTCCATTCAGAACTGTTTTTGCTGTATCCCAGAAGTTTTGATATCTTGTGTCATCATTTTTATTTGTTTCAACAATTTTTTTTTCTGCCTTCATTTTACTTCATTTTACTGCTTATTTAAGGGTCATTCATGAGCAATTTAGTTTCCATGTAGTAGTGTAGTTTGGGAAGCTTCCCTTAGTGTTGAATTCTTTTTTTTTTTTTTGAGTTGAAGTCTCATCCTGTCTTCCAGGCTGGAGTGCAGTGGTACACTCATGGCCACCCCAGTGTCGACCTGCTGGCCACTGGAGATCCTTCCAACTCAGCCTTCCAAGGAGTGGGAACTACAGGAACGCACTACCATGCCTGGCTAATTTTGAATTTATTGCAGAGACGAGGTCTCTCCAAGTTGCCCAGGCTGGTCTCAAACTCATGGGTTCAGGCAATGCACTCATCTTGGCCTCCCAAAGTGCTGAGATTACAGGCTGAGCCACCAAGCCCAGCGAGTGTTGATTTCTAATTTTATTCCACTGTGTCTGACAAGATGCTTGGTATAATTTTGATGTTTTTCCATTTATTAAGACTTGCCTTATAGCCAAGCATATGGTCTATTTAAAAAACTGTTCCATGTGGAGCTGAGAAGAATGAATATTCTGTAATTGTTAGGTAGAAAGTTCTGTAGGTATCTGTTGGGTCCATTTGGTCTATAGTTTACTTTAAGTCCATAGTTTCTTTGCTAATGTTGTGCCTTGGTAATCTGTCTAATGATGTCAGTGGTGTGTTGAAGTCACCCACTATTATAGTATTGCTATTGATATGTTTTCTGAGGTCAAGTAATGTTTGCTTCATAAATTTGGGTGATCTGGTGCTCAGTGCATATATGTTGAAGATGGTTAAATCTTCTTGTTGAATTTCATCCTTGATCATTATATAATGTCCTTATTTTAGTGTTTTTGGTTTAGAGCTGAGCTATCTGATATGAGGATGGCTACTACTGTTCATTTTTTGTTTGCCTGATATATCTTTTTTTTACCCTTTTATTTTGAGTCTGTGACTGTCTTTGGTCATATATGGTTAGAATTTGTTTTTTGTTTTGTTTTGTTTTTACCCAGTTTGCTGCTCTGGTTTTTTCACTGGGGTGTTTAGACCATTTACATTCAAGGTTAATATTAATATGTGAGGATTTGATCCTTCCATAGTGTTGTGAATTAACTGACTTGGGGAATCAAATGTATACTTGCTTTATAGGCACTGTGAGCTTTGTACTTATGTGCCCTCTTGAGACTGAGCCATTATTCCATTTAAAAGTTTATAACTCCTTTGAGTATTTCCTGTAGAGATGATTTAGTGGCAAAAAAAAAAACCCTCAGTGTTTGTCTCCTTCATTTATAAAGCTTAGTTTGGTTGGACATAAAATTCTTGACTGTTTTTTGTTGTTGTTTTGGTTTGATTTGGTTTTTTTCTTTCTCTCTAAGGAGGTTGAAAATAGGCTCCCATTCTCTTCTGACTTGTAGGGTTTCTGTTAAGAAGTATGCTGTTAGTCTAATGTCCTCTTTTATAAATGATTCAGCAATTTGTACATGCTGCTCTTAGGATATTTTCTTTCATGATGATTTTGGAGAATCTGACAACAATATACCTTGGTAGGGGTCTTCTTGCAATGTATCTTGCAGTTCTTTAGGCTTCTTGTATCTGGATGTGTAGGTTTCTCTCAAGACCAGGGAAGTTTTCTTGAATTATTTCCTCAAGTATGTTTTCCACAGTTTTTATTTTAACTTCTCCTCCCTCCGTAAGGCCTATGATTTAAAGATTTGGTTGCCTTACATAGTCTTACATTTCTTGTAAGCATTGTTCATTCTTCTTGACTTTTTTCTTTATTTCTGACTAAGTTAGTCCAAAGAACCTGTCTTCCACCTCTGAGATTTTTTCTTCCACTTACTCTAGCCTACCACTGTATCTTTGTACTGTGTTTTATATAACCTCCACTGAGTTCTTTTAGGTCTGTTTGGATTTGTTTTTTAATGTTGTCAATCTCCTTTCACCTCCTGAATTATTCTGCAAATTTCTTTTTGTTGGCTATCAGCTTTATCTTGCATCTCATTGAGCTTCTTTATAATCAATGTTCTGAATTTATTATCTGACATTTCAGCAATTTAATTATGGTTAGGTTCTGTTGTTGAAGATTAAGTGAACCTTTTTGGAAGGGTAACACTCTGTTTTACCATACATTCAGAGGTGTTTCTCTGGTTCTTTCTTATCTGGATGAACTATAGTGGCTAAACTGTATGAGATTCTTTGATATACATAGTCTCTGTATGTAGACTTTCTCAGGTGTTTGTAATAGCAATGTAGTGGGCTGACCCACTGCTTCCTGTGAGGTTAGGGTGGTAGGGGTCTTGGAAGGTTTAACTTGTTCCTTCATGGTGTGTGCTGGTGTCAGCAAATTGCCTGCTGCAATGTGTCATTCAAATTCCAGGCCAACAGGTGGTGCCTATGGGTAAGAGCTGTCTACTGTGGATGTGGATGGGTATTTTCTTGATCCTTATTTACAAGAAGAAACACCCTGTCTCAGCAGTGAACTCATCTGCAGAGTATGCTATGGTTTGTGCTCCCAGTTCAGCCCTGGAGAGAGGAGAACCAAAATGGATAGGGCCAAACTGGGCACACCTGTCTATCAGTCCACCAATGTCAGGCACAGGTACCCACACAGAGGTGGGGGATCTCTGCTGCCTTGAGTTCTGCTTAGGAAGAGGAGGGTGGTCTGGGCTCCTAATCTAGAAGAGTGGGAGCTCCAGGTACCTGGGGCTATGTCTTAGCATTGAGCAAAGAGAACAGCACAAAACCAAGGACTACTCCCAGGAGGATGAGTGGCTAAGCCTTCTATTTCAGGTAATTGGGTGTGTTAGGGCATGGAGCACAGGGTGCCTCATTGCACATAGGTGACTGCCTAGGAAGGATGGGGTGGCTTAGGCTACTAATCTGGGTGTGTAGAAGTAGGAAATGTCTGATCCTTATTACTATGAAGGCACCCTTCCTCAACAAACTTGAGTGGCAGGCTGTAGTGCCCCACAATGACACCTGCAGCTCAATTGTGGATCTTGACCTCGGCTTCAAGATTTGCTGCCTGGGAGAAAATGGGATCATGAACTCTCCTTGCCACCCAGGCTGCTGATTCAAGTACAGAGGGGTGAGGTCTCCTACTGGTCTCCTGCTAATTAGATTGTCTTCTCAGTTGCATAGGCATGAGGGAGAGCCCTTCTTTTCCTCATTATCACTAAGGAACATCACCCCAGCCAGTCTGAGAGAGAAACTGGGGTTGTTAACAGTGATGTTTGCCGAAGAGTTCCAGATGGCAAAACTGATGTTGGCCACAGGTCTCACTATTCGTGAGAAATCACAGCTACAGCAACTCTCCTGCTCATGATGCAGGTTCCAGAGCATGGGAGCGGAGGCACCCTGCTAGGCTACTGTCATTGAGGTTGTTATTCTGGGTATTCCTTGGTATTACTTGGGCCCCCCGCTGCAACTGCCTGGGAGGGTGGGACAGAGTGGGGCAGTGACACACAAAGACCTATTTTGGGTCCAAGAACTGATCCTGGAAGCATGTCTCTCTGGGAGGAAAAGACAGCTTTGTGAGTTACCCCATTGCTCACAGATGCTGACTGGGAGAGCCCCTGTCTGGTTCCAAACCCTGGTATAATTTCCATGTTCCCACCTTGTTCTAACAGCCTGTCTTTCTGGGAGGAAAACACAACTTTGGGGTTCCCCCATTGCTCCCAGCTGCTGACTGAGATGAGTCCTGGTCTGGTTCTGAACTCTAGCATGATCTTCATGCTCTCACTTTGCTCCAGCTATGGGAGATCATTCTCCCACTCCAGAGCAAGCTGCCTTGTCTCTGGGCAGAAATCAAAGTGCATGCAGAGGTCACTGTTGCTGAGACAGTGGACCTTGGTCAAAAATGGTATCTTCCTCAAGTTTGGGAGAAGATCTATGGCTTTACTGAGTGTCTTTTCCTCTTATCAATACTTGGCCTTTCCTTGAGACATCTCTGGGGCCCAGGAAAAATGGGGGTTCTCTCATGGCCTGAGTTAAGCAGATCCCTGATTGGAAAGCATGTCTCAAAGGGGAGTTTTCAATCCCTTCAATCCCATCCTGTTCTGAGGTAGTGCTCGTTTTTTTCTGCAGAGCTCCATCATTGGAGTTATTTTCCCATCTTCTTTTACCTGAGATCTAGGGATCTTCTGATGAATATCCACTTTCCTTCTTGAATTGAGGTCCACTGTATTAGTCTTTCCACGCTATTCCACAATGATCCAGTGGGTGAAGCACACTTGAAATCCTCTAATCTGTCACCTTGAGAAACACACACACACACACAGAGAGAGAGAGAGAGAGAGAGAGAGAGAGAGCGCGCGAGAGAGAGAACTCTTAAAGTGTTATTTGCAGGTGGACTTTAATTAGTTGTAATTGTATAGTGAATGCTCTAAAGCAACAATTAATTTTTATTTTAAAGAGAAGTAAAATTGATATGCTAAATAGTAAAAATGGTATCACAAAATGCTCAAATAAAATCACAAAGGGAGTAAAAAAGAGTGGAGGACAAAAATGGGAACAAAAAACAAAGGCAACATAGAAGAAGGTAACAAATGTATTGGATATAAATCAAACTTATTTGACAGTCATTTTAAACATCAATTATATAAATGCACCAATTATAAACAGAAAGTTTCAAATAGATTTTTTAAATGATCCAATGATATGTTGTCTAAAATAAACTCACTTTAAATTTAAAGATACATATAAATTACAATTAAATTAATGAATAAAGATATAGTATACTAACACTAATAAAAGAAAGTGGACGTAGCCATATTAACTTCAGAAAAAACAGACTTGAGAGTAAGTAGTTATCGGGGATAAAGAGGAATACTAAATAATACAGAAGGGACTGATTCTCAAAAAAAAAAGAAAAAAGAAAAAGAAAAACAGCAATCTTTAGCATTTATTTGCCTAACTTAAAGGCATCAAAATATGTAAGGAAAAAAACTAATAAAACTACAATGATAAATAAAAGGATTCATTATTGTAACTGAAAACTTCAACACCTTGCTATGAGGAATGGACCAAACTAGCATGCAGAAAATCAGTAAAGTCAAAGTTGAAAAAAGTAATACCATAAACCAACTGGGTAGAGTTGACAACTATAGACTAATTCATTCAACAACAGCAAAATACATCTTCTCAAGTTTATATGGAACATTCACCAAGATATATTATTTTCTGGGCAATAAAACATATCTTGACAACTATAAAAAACAGAAGTTACAAAATTTCTACACCCAGACTTCAATGAAATTAACTGGAAATAAGTAAAAGAAAGATAACTAGAAAAAAACAAAAATACTTTGACATTAAACAGAATAGCTCTAAAGAACACGAGTCAAAGAAGATATTAATATATTAAAATAAATTTTAAAATGTTTTAAACTAAATGAAAATACAAACACAGTCTATAAAATTGTGCGGGATGCAGTGTGTCTTAGTCTGTTTCTGCTGCCATAACAGAATATTTTAGAATTAGTTATTTATAAACAACAAAGTGTCTTGCCCAAAATCTGAAGGCTTGGAAGTACAAAATCAAGAAACTAGTAGATTCAGTGTCTGATAAAGCCTCATACTCCTTCATAGATGGTGCCTTTTGCTGCATCCTCACATGGTGGAAGTGGACAAGGGAGCTTGTTTGAAACTTTTTTTTTAAATCAGAACACTAATCTCATTTGCAAGTGTGAAGCTTTTAAAACAATCACTTCCCAAAGACTCGTCCTTTTAAAATTTTTCACATTGGGCTTTAATTTTTCACAATGTGATTTTGGGGGTTGCACAATCATTGAGACAATAGCACAACGAAAGCAATAATTAGAGAAAAATATAGCAGTGATGCATATATTAAATCATAAGAAATATCGAAAATCAATCATCTAAGCTTTCATTTTAAGAAACTGAAAAAGAAAAGGGCAAATTAAATCCAAAGTAAGCAGAATAAAATAAATAATAAATATTACAGCAGCAGTCAGTAAAATTTAAAATATTGAAAATTAGTACAATAGTCAACAAAACCAAAAACTGTTTCTTTGAAAAGATAAATAAAAGTAATGAGACCCTAGGTAGGCTAACTAAGAAAAAAGAGGAAGGGCACAATTTACTAATTTCAAAAATAGAAGAAATAACATTAGTACAGATTGCATGAACATTAAAATGATAATAAAATCATGTTATAAAATACGCTATGTCCACAAATTAGATAAACTAGATGAAATGGACCAATTCCTTGAATGAAACAATCTGCTAAAACTTATACAAACAGGAATAGACAATGTTACTAAGCTTATCTTTAGTAAATATATTGAATCTATAATTAATAAGCTTTCAGAACAGAAAGCACCAGACCCAGATGGTTCACTAGTGAATTTTACCAAACATTTAATGAAGAAATTATACCAATTACTTACAATCAGTTTCAGAAAATAGAAGCAGAAGTACTTTTTTAACTGATTTTATGAGGCCAGAATCTCCCTTATACCTAAATGAGACAAAAAACGTTATAAGAAAAGATAACTGCAGACCAATAACTCTCTTGAGAATATGTGCAAAAATCCTCAACATAACCTTAGCAAATTGAGTCCAATAATGTATAAAAATTTTAAACAATGACCAAATAGGATGTATCCCAGGTATGCAAGACTAGTTCAACATTCAAAATTCAATTAATGTAATCTATGACATTAGCAGGCTAATGGAGAAAAAAAATCACATGATTATGCGAATAGATGGAATAAGCATTTGACAAAATCCAACACTCATTTATAATAACTATCATTAAACTAGTAGTAAAGGACAAATTTATCAATTTGATAAAGAATGTCTACAAAAAGCCCTCAGATAACATCATACTTAATGGTGAGAAACTAGAAGCTTTCCTGTTAACATCAAGAATAAACAAGGATATCTTTACTCACTGCTCATTTTCAACATCATACTGGAAATCCTAGCTAATGCAATAAGACACAAACAGAAAATAAAATATATACAGACAGGGCAGAAAGAAAAAAAAATTGCCTTTGTTCACATATGACATAATTACCTTTATTTTTAAAATCTAAAAGAACTGACAAAAAATATTCTTTAAAAATATAATTTTAGCAAAGCTGCAGGATGCAAAGTTAATATACAAAAGTTAATCACTTTTCTAAATATCATTAATAAACAGAAACTGAAATTTAGAATACATTACCATTTACATTAGCATTTCTAAACAATTAAATACTTAGATATAAATATAACAAAATATGTATAAGATCTATATGGAAATTATGAAACACTGATAAAAGATATTAAGTAACTAAATAAATGAAGACCTATTTCATATTCACGGATAAGAGAACTCAGTACTGTCAAGAGATCACTTCTTCCCAACCTGATCTCTTTATTCAATGCAATTTCAGTCAAGTTTTTCTAGCAAGTTATTTCCTGGGTATCAACATAATGACTCTAAAATTTATATTAAAGAGCAAAAGACCCAAAATAGGCAGCACAATATTGAAGCACAAAATTGAATGAATTAGCATTACCAAACTTCAAGCCTTATTATAAAGCTACAATTATGAAGACTCTTGGTATTGACCAAAGTATTGAAAAAATAGGTTAGTGGAATGGAATAGACCCACAAGAACACAGTCAACTGATATTTCACAAAAAGATAAATGCAAAAGAATAGTTTTTTTAAAAAAATAAATGATGCTGGGAAAACTGTACATTCTCATTCCAAATACAATAAACCCTAGACAACTTTCAAAAATGTATCTTAAAATGGATTACAAGCATAAATGTAAAATATGAAACTATAAAATTACTATAAGATAACATAGGAAAAAGTCTAGATAACCGTGGCTTTGGTGATGGCTTTTTAGATGCATCAAGGACACAGTCCCTCAAAAAAATTGATAAAACAGATTTCCTTAAAATTAAGAACTTCTACTCAGTGAAAGACTTTGTAAAGAGAATTAGAGGACAGGATACAGACTAAGAAAAGAAATGTTAAAGACGTATCCTATAAAGTGCTGTTATTCAAAATATACAAAGAACACTTGAAACTCAACGATAAGAAAACAAACAATCTAAATAAAAGATTGCCAAAGACCTTAAGAGATATCCCATCAAATAAATATATATAGATAAAAATAAGTATATAAAAGGATGTTTCGATCATGTGTCATCAGGAAAATGCAAATGAAAACAACAATGAGATACTACATATCTAATAGAATGGCCAAAATTTAGAACACTGGTAACACCAAATGTTGGTGAGGATGTAAAACAACAGAATCTCTTATTTATTGCTGGTGGGAATGAAAAATGGCACAATCTGTTAAAAGATATTTTGACAATTTCTTACAATACTAACATACTTTTACCATAAGATTCAGCAATAGTGCCTCCCAAAGGAGTTAAAACATTGTGTCAGAAAAACCTACATATGAATGTTCATAGCAGCTCTATTTATAATTGCCAAAATTTGAAAGCAACCATGATGTCCTTCAGTTTATGAACAGATAAACTACAGTACATATGGACAATAAAATTGAGCACTCAAAATAAATGAGCTATCACACCATAAAAAAACACAGAGGAAACTTATGCCAACACAGTGATGCATATTACTAAGTGAAAGAAGTCAATGTGAAAGTCTATGTTCTGTATGATTACAAGTATATAGCACTCAGGAAAAACCAAAACTCTGGATACAGTACAAGTGGATACAGTATATCCTTAGTGATTGCCAAGGATAAAAGGGAGGGGGTGATGAATAAGAGAAGTTTTATTAAAATTTAAAATTAGTTAAAAATATATGCATATTTCATTCAATTAATGGCATATGAAGCAGTAATCTCTCTTAGAAACATATTGCATTTTAAGACATTAAATAATTAACTTCTTATATCATTCCCATGAGACAATGTTCATTGGAAATTTTGACAAAAGCTGAAATTGAAATCCATGTGAATTTTCAGAAGGCTTCAGATGATCTAACTAGGTGAGTAATGACTGGAAATTGTTCTCAGCCTCCTCTGTTTCTCAAACCACAACCTAGAGCAGTCCCTCAACTTTGCATGCCTACCTGCTATAACAGTTTTCAAATTGTTCTTCCCACTTGTATCTCTCCCTCCCTAAAATTCACCACAGCCTATCTTGTATAACCCAACAAATTATGTTTCCTAGAAAACATGTTGAACATATCACATAGCTCAAAAACAAGCAATAGTGCATGATTTATTAGGGGTGTATGTATGTTCTCTTTGTCATGAGAGTCAATACAGTTTTCCATTATGGCAATTCTCTGATTTGAAATGTTCTCCCACCTCTTCTCTGCAAAGTCAAGTCTTCCATTTTATTCACTGTGCACTTCCTACATTAAAGTTTCTTTCAAAAAAGATTTTCTGGTTATAGTTCTCCTCATTTGCATTCCTTAAGTACTTATTTATGCTACATGAATCCCATGATTTTAGATTTTGGAATAGTATTTCATAAACTTTTATTTTCTCTCCCAACCTAAACTGGAAATTCCTTCAATTCTGAATCAAAGTTTTACTCTTTGATTTTGTATGAGGTTTGGCATTTTTTTCTGTAATACAAGGGGATGAATATAGCAAGAAATATAAATCAAGTATCTATATAGAGAGATAACCAAAACATACCTTAAATGAACAGCTCTGGATGGAGTAGTAATTTCAGATAAGTGTGGGATATCTGAACTGTCTTGACCAGTCTTGCCAGGAAAAAACATAGTAAAAAAAAGATATAGTATGAAATACAAGAGTCTGACTTAACAGAGGAACTAAGACTAAGGTTAGAGTTAAGTCTCTGTGATCAATTACAATTCCAAACTCAATCATTGCTAAGACACCAATGCTTTCCTAATGAAATTCTTTCAACTTCTTTGTTTCAACTTTTAATAGGTCAAGAAACTAAAATATAGTTCAGTGATACTGAGATATATTGCATATGTTGTCTAGTAATATATTACTATTACAGTACAGTAAGTTATCACTAGAGCCTGTTATTGTCCACATTGGATATGAGTACAATGGTATTATAATATTAGACTATACACCCAGATAAGGAATTTTCCTATGTGGCAGTTTATCATTGTTGAGAGGCAGAGCAGGAAGAGGACAGAAAAAGGCAGCATATTTCATGACAAATAAATTGAACATAGAATCCAAGGACAAATAAGAACCTCCCAAATTCTTAAGAGTTTTTTAAACCTTCGAAAATGCAAAAGACACCCTTATGGAAATTAGAACTGGCAACCAATTCCTGATAAAAACCCCAGGTGCCCATGCCATAAGAGATAAGATAGACAAGCGGGACTTCTTCAAGATGACAAGCTACTGCAAAGTCAAATAAACCATCAAGAGATCGGAGAGACAGACCACAGACAGGGAAAAAATATTTGCCAAGTGTGTATCTGACAAAGGCCTAACACCTAGGATCTACAAAGAACTCAAACATGCCAAAATGAAAAAAGCGATCAGCCCCATTACAAAGTGTGCAAAAGATGTAGGTAGATATTTCTCAAAGAAGACATATGAGCAGCCAACAGTTATATGAAAAAATGCTCAGCCTCACTAGTCATCAAAGAAATGCAAATTAAAACCACACTGAGATACCACCTAACTCCCATCAGGATTGCCATCATCAATAACTCAAAAAACAACAGATGCTGGAGAGGATACTGGGAAAAGGGAACACTTCTACACTGTTGGTGGGAGTGTAATCTAATACAACCTCTGTGGAAAACTGTTTGGCAATTCCTAAAAGATCTAAAAATCAGCATTCCATATGACCTTGCAATCCCCCTACTAGAAATGTACCCAAAGGAACTCAAATCATTCTATAAAAAGATACCTGCACATGTATGTTTATTGCAGCATTGTTCACAATAGCAAAACCGTGGAACCAACCATGCTGCTCATCGAAAGAGTATTCGATTTTAAAAATGTGGTACATATACATGATGGAATGTTAGGCAGCCATAAAAAAGGACAAAATTATGAACTTCACAGCGACTTGAATGGATTTGGAGTCTATAATACTGAGTCATCTATCACAGAAACAAAGGACTGAGTATCACATGTTCTCACTCATAAGCAGACCTTGAACAATTATTGCAATACTATAAAAAAAAGGATTGGCATTTGAGGGAAACTGACAGGGAAGGGGGAGCACACCTCATCAACAAGGGTACCTGCATAATGAACATTTGTATACCTAACCCAGAATTGTACCCTACATCTTTAAAATAAATTTTTTTTTAAAAAAAGAGTTTTTCTTTTCCCTCATGACCTACTACAATACTTCCAAGTTCACCTCTCATAATAAACCCTCTTCCCCACACCTTCTTTCATTTTATTTTATTTTTAGTTTCTTTATGGAAAAATAAGTTTCAATAAGTAATGGCCTAATTTATTTATCCACAGAAAAAAAGAATTTAATTTGAGGAGAATTCTTTTTTTTTTTTTTTTTTTGAGTTGGAGTCTCACTCTGTGTCCCAGGCCGGAGTGCAGTGGCACGCTGCTCATGGCCACCGCAGTCTCGACCTGCTGGGTTCAGGCAATTCTTCTGCCTCAGCCTTCCAAGTAGGTGGAAATACAGGGGCGCGAGATTACACCCAGTTAATTTTTCTTGATTTATTGTAGAGATGAGGTCTCACCAAGTTGCCCAGGCAGGTCATGAACCCCTGGGCTCCCAAGGAGTCCTCTCACCTCGGCCTCCCAAAGTGCTGGGATTATAGGCGTGAGCCACTGCACCTGGCCTAATTTGAGGAGAATTCTAAGACAAGTAGTAGTGAGAGAATGAGTTCACTCTTGCTGTCTTCAAAACAAATACCAGCACTACACAATAAATAGTCTTTAGATCACACGTATGCTAAGGGAAAAAAATGCCACCAGATAATTATCACTTAAAGGCTATACCCTTTTCTCAAATTAAGAAAAATGATGTCCTTTTTTTATTTTTTATTTTTTTATTTTAAAGATGTGGGGTACAATTCAGGGTTAGGTATACAAATGCTTATTATGCAGGTACCCTTGTTGATGAGGTGTGCCCCCACATCCCCAGACAGATTCCCACTACTGCCAATCCCACTTCCCCCGCCCACCCCCTGCCACAGTTTCCTGCTACTACCAATCCTTTTCTTATAGTATTATGATAATTGTTCAAGGTCCACTTATGAGTGAGAACATGTGATACTCAGTTCTTTCTTTCTGTGAAAGATCACTCAGTATTATAGACTCTAAGTTCATCCAGGTTGCTGTGAAGTTCATGATTTTGTTCTTCTTTATGGCTGCATAATATTCCATCGTATATAAAATGAAATTTGGAATTTGAGAGAATGAGAAACAATTTGACAATACAATTTAGATCTGAGGTTTTTTCTTATCACTCTTGAGAGAAATCTGCTTTCTTTCACACAAAGGAAAGAAATATATTTTAAATATGAGGATTTTCAGACTCTCTGCCATGTCTTATTCTTGGAGAGAACTTAGCTGTTACATTAGCACTACAAATTTGGTTAGTTCAACCTAAAATACATAAAAAGAGAAAAAAATCAAAACAAAATAGACATTTTAAATAGAATCATCCATTTGTGTATCTAGTTTATTTTTTAAAACAAACAATAAAAACAATAGATAGCTGTCATTTAACTTGTTCCTTCAAAAGCACACGTCAAAACTAAAGGAGAGAGAAAGCCCAGGAGACTTCAATAGAAATCAGATGTCTTCAATCAAGTGGTCTTTTTACTTTATAGAACTTTATTTTAGAGAAACTTCATCTTCACAAATATAAATATTTTAAAGTCAGAAATTCATGGGTTCAGACTATAAAGGTCACCAAATGTTGGGTAATCGATGAAAGAAAAGGAAATGTCATGTCTCTGAATTTGGGACATTACTGTTACATTAGTCACATAAAAGTTATTAACTAAAAAATCGTAGGACATCTTCTATACATGAGCTATTGTTCTACTTGTTGAAATTGTCTTGGTTTGACTTAGTTTTATTTCTGACTTTAAAAGTATATGTGCATAACGAAATATAGTTACAAGCCCAACAAATGAGTTCTATAATAACATTATCCACTGCTATAAAAGACAGGAAGTCATTTAAGATACAATTTTCAAACTAAATTGAGCATATTTTTGATGTGTTGGCTTAGCTTTCTTTTGCAGTTATGTAAATTTTAAGTGTGAATTATTTCATGAATACAACCCAACACTTAAAATAATATTAGGAATGGCAAATTTATCACCAAAACAACACTAGAGACAAAAGGCATCAGTCATTTGAGCCTCCCTAGCACTATTTCTTTACTATATCTTACTATTTATTAATATTTTGCCCCATTGCTTAAAATCTCAGCTGAAAATAATATAGCATGATAAATCATAGTAGACAAATCTCGCAAAAAATAGCATAAAATATATTTCAAAACTTTGTCATTGATTTCCATTTCAGAAATAGGACAGTATAAAGTGACAAATTTGCCTTCCCTCTGCTGGAGAAATAACTTATTAACAATAATTACAATAAAATCTCTCTTTCTGGCGGACCAGAAGTCCTATGTACTCATTAGCAAGTGTCTACAAACCTCCAAAGCTATTTACACTAGCGTATTTTTGTATTCAAGTGAGAAAAATAAAAATAAAAATAAAACTCTTTATCTGTCCCTCTCTCTCTCCTCATATTATTCTCTGTATTTAATCTTTGTTGTCTCTTAAATTTCACAAAGGCTCCATTGAGAAACTCTCTTGTAAAGATAATTTTTTTCACTGAGCATTTATTAAGTACCTGCAATTTGTCAGTAATGAGTTATGGGAAGAAACACTTGTCAAAAAAATGTCAAAGTCAGTTTCTTTTTATGAGGGTGAAATAAGCCTCAAACACAGATTATGTAATTTACTACAGGTCATGTAAACAGTAAAAACAATAGACCCAGGGGAACAATCCAGTCATTTTTAACACAACATCCTGTGTTCTTTCAACTTTCTATTTATAATATAAACAAAAAAATCCTCAAAAACCTTTACTCAGAGTCCAAAGGCTATAAAACCACAGCCTTATTAAGTACTTGATCCATAGAAACAGTGGTTCTGATAGGGAACATGAAAACCATTCATCATACACAACCTTTATCTCAAGAAATATGCTTTTGCTTCAAAGAAAATGAAGAATTAGAAATGACAGTGGGTGGTAACAAGGGTGTGCATGTGTGATGTATATGTGTGTTTGAGTAAAACCTAAACCACAGATAATTCATAAAACCTAGAACCATGTTAAACACTGCAGATGTCAAGTTGATTAAACACTATCAACTCGTAAGGCTCAAACTACAAAACTGTTTGCCTGTGAAAAGCATTAAATGTAGTCAAGGTACACTAATGTACCTAGAACTGAGTCTGGCTTATTGTAGGCACGAAATGAATATTTTAAAAATTAAATTGACTTGCATTAAATTTAATACTCTATTATTTTCAATGATATACTATTTTTAAAACACCTTATTAAATATTTCAATCAAAACATCAGAACATTCCCTATTCTGTGTATCATGGCAAAATAGTCTAAAAGAAAATTATAATTTAATTTACCAGCTGAGCATAAAGATTTTTTTACTTGTAATGCATGAAGAAACAGCACTGCTAGATATGCTCAAAAAAATATGGTGATAATGAGTAAAAAGGAAAGTTAGTGGCTGATGTTCTTTCTAAATGTAACACCTAATTATTCCCATGCTATATTTCATTGTACAGGTTTAATATGCAAATACCTCAAACAATAGGAATATAATCAGATTAATTCTCATTTATGTGTGATAGTGATGCATATTTTATAGGTCAGCCTGGGCCAGCTCAATGGGTCGGCCAGTCAAGTCCCAGAGAGGGTCATCTCGAGGGGTTGGTAAGCCAAGCCTCAGAAGTGTTGCCTCTGATGGGTTGGTAAGCCAGGCCCTGAGAGTGTTGCTGGTTCAGTGGGCTGGCAAGCCTAGCCCCCTGGGTGTCTCAGTTTCGGAGTCTCACCTTATTCCAGCAGCGCTTCTGGTTCAGCCAGCTCCATTGGCTGGTAAGCCAGCCTCTGGGATGCGCGGCTCTTCAGCTCCAGGGACCTTCTGCAGCTCTTCAGGTCGCAGCTCTTCGAGGTCGAGGTTCTTGTCTCATGCCCAGGAAGAATGAGGGACCTAGACAGCCAGAAAGTGAGAAATTTTATTGAGAGAATTTATTAAGAGGACAAAAAAGCTCATGCAGTGGGAGGGAACAAAAGGATTGTCTGCCTGGGGGCCAAAAACCTGGTGCTTATATAGCCCTAAGTCCAAGCCAATTGGCTAGCACTAGCTGCGAGCTGTTACTGTTCTGATTGGTCAGTATTAAGGACCAATCGTCAGGAGGTAGGGGGCTAGTGGTGAGCTGATTGGTTGCTTTTTGATCCCAGCAGTGAGTACTTAAGTTCTAGCTTGAGAGGCTCACAGGGACCTTTTTTTAACCAACACTGAGCCTGAGAGGCCTGCTGGGATTTCACTACCTTGTTACCAGAGGACCCTCCTGTCTGTCTGCCTAGTCTTTCTTTAGCTATCTCCTGTCTCATTAGACTACCATCAGATAGAAGAGTAGCATAGCTAGAGGAAAATCCACCGTTTTTAAAGTTAGAGCTGGCAATATAATCTTGGCTGTAATACTTACATCTGAGTAAGTTGGAATAATACTATTTTGAACTGCCATTATTCTACAAGTTCATTTCCATTGAATACCATTTCTTGACTGGTGAAATTTGACAGAATTAAGGATGATGAGGATTCATTAAATAAAGAGGAAAAATGGTCTTAAACTTGAAAAAATGTATTTTTCAAGTGAAAACTGAGGACCCAACTACATCTTGGGTCATACATTCACTAGCATTCAAGGCAATGGTGCTATATTGTCATGAGATGCTACTGAGTTCAGCCCAGTATTACCTCACACTCTGGTAACATAGGTGATATCCACTGAGGTAGTATATATTTATATTTCATGATCACAGTTTGATTGCACTAAAGGTTTGACAAATATATATTCAGAAACTGTAGATCCAATTGAATCAGAGTGAGAAATTGTTTCTTTATACCCTGAGTATGTGTTGACATGGTGTTCTCCAGGACAAATTCTATAAAGATAATTTAGAAATAGAAAGCTTGTTATTTCCTGTACCTTGTTTACTTTTAAGGAGTCATACATTCCTTTGCAGAGCATAGTATTTTCAAATGAGAGTTTACTTCATTTTTATTATTTACTGTGTGGGGTGATGTTTGAGATGATATCCATTCATGAATGAAAGCTTTCCAGATTATCACATATACTTTAAGTCACCAAAATACATTTGAATAGCAAAATCCAGATATATTTCCTAGACACATTTAACTAGAAATATTTAACAGGATTTTTGGTGTGTATTTTATTTTCTTATTTGTCAGCCCTTTTGATGACTAAACTTCCATTTTTTATATTACTCTCTGATTAATGTACCTCAAGACTTTCCTTAAAGTAGAAGATAGTAAAGCTGGGCAGGAAATAAATGCTCTCTTTTTGTCTTCTAAAAGGCAGAAAACTCTAAGAAAATCTATTTTTAAATACTAATAGTATGTTAACCTTATTTTGCAAGCAGATGTTTCCTAGCCTATTCCAAAAGACCCATATGGTTCAATATGTCAATATTTTTCCATGTGTTCCATAAATTTTAAATGATAGTCTTGTTTTGGAACTGATAGTAATCTGCATCTGATGTGGAAGGATCATAATAACTTCAAATATGTTTTGATCTCCATCTGTCTTGGTGTACTGGAGATCTGATTAAGGTGAGGGCAAAGCAGGTGTGCACCCTGCTGATTCTACTGAGTCTGCTTGTTGCTGCCCAGGTGGGCAACAGATCTTAAATAACAGGTCTAGCCCTCCTGGGAACAAATGAGCTTCTTAAAAAGCACAGTATACATTTTATTTCACACTATTGCTTATACAATAAATAAATATGTGTAAAATATTATTTTGTGTAATAAACAATTCTAAGGGATTTTCTAGGTAAATATCTCATATTTTTCATAAGATAAGGAGTCAGAAATCAAAATCTCATGCATATCTTAAGAACATTGACGTTTATAAACATTAAGTAACTAATTAAAAATCCTATAGCATAAATGATGCTAAAAGAAAGTCACATTTTAAACTGGACTTCTTGAAAGCCAATGCCTACAATCTTTTTTTATTCTCTTACTGTCTCGTTGTTTTCTGGTTAAACTTGAAGAGAAATTTTTAAAGAAGAATATGATTTTGTAAGTTTTCTTATTTCCAATACTAACAGTAGTGTGATAATAATATAGTTAAACTGTAATTAGTTTTTTTCTTTGTCCTCCCCCTGTGTGAGGCTTCTGTTCTGATCTTGCATCCCTCAAGCCTAAATGAGACTTTGAAATGAGAATTTATTCAAGTTGAAAGTGAAACTTTAAAGTCACTATTTTCTACATGTGAACTATAATGATATCCAATTTTAGATCTATGTATTAAATACACAAAGATTGGAATTCTGAGGCCGTATTAGGCCCTATGACTCTGTTAAGTGTGGTAAAATTGAAGCTGTGTGGGAAAAAATATAAATAAATTTGCCCATCAGCACAGAGCATATGCTCAAAATTTATGCAAGTGCATTGATACTGAGGGACTAGGGCTAATTTGGGTATAACATCAAGAGACACTTGACGTCTAAAGTCCTTTACTTTAGGAGCATGAAGTTTGGAATTGTTGCAAGAGCTGAAACACTAAGTTCCATATCATTTCAGAGCTCCAGGAGACACTAATTTAATTAACTATGAAACAAAACTCAAGGTGCTACTCTAACCTGAAGCTATCAACAGCGTAAATATATAACCTGTTAGGTGAGTGGGTCAGTGTCATGGGTAAGATGCAAAGAATTGCATTGAAATTAGATTGCGAAAGACAAGTCTATGTAGAAAGTAGATCAAAGAAAAGAGTAGATTCACTTCTTAAGAAAGGGAAAGGGCCAGACCTCTGAAGGTGGTAAGTGCTTGAGATTAGGGGTCTTTAAAACTTTTGGGAGCAGCCGGGCTCAGTGGCTCAGCCTATAATCCCGCGCTTTGGGAGGCTGAGGTGAGTGAATTGCCTGAGCCCGCGAGTTCGAGACCCGCCTGGGCAACTTGGCGAGACCTCATCTCCACAATAAATCAAAAATTAGCTGGGTGTGGTAGCGCATGCCTGTAGTTCCAGTTACTTGGAAGGCTGAGGCGGAAGGATTGCTGGAGCCCAGCAGGTCGAGGCTGCAGTAGCCAGGAGCAGGTAGATGGGTGGGTCAGTCACATAGATGAAAAGACAGGGCCGGTAGCTGAAAGACAAATTCATAGGAAATGTTAGGTTCTGGGAAAGGATTATTGTCAGTATATGAGGTCAAGGAAGCCAGAGAAACTCCATTTGGGGCTCTGTCCTTTTATTCCCTCCTTCAGTTGTTTTGAAATATTCTACTTTAATACTGGGGAATGTAGATGGTGGTCTGTCTTTTATAGCTACTTCTCACTGAATTGGAGTATAGAGATGTCCCTACCTGCCTAAAGTAAGAGGAAGGGATGAGGGAACAAGAAGTCAATGGAGTTGTTAGAGTAGTTTTAGTGTCTGTACACAAAGCACTATGTAAAAGTACAAACTATTAGAATTAATAATACTATAATAAAGGCCATTATAGCCTCTGTTATGACATACTAAGGCTTTGATGTCTGGTAAGATATGTTTATAAGTAGTTACCCCAGTGAACTTGACACCCACTGTAAGAATCCAGGCAGTTTTCATTGTTGTACTAGTGAACTCCTTAGTTCGTATATGCATATCCCCATAGTTTGTCTCCAAGTTCCTTTGGACTTTTGATGGGGATTTATAGACAGTTATGAGGGGTTTTCCAAAAGGGAAAGATTTAGGAAAGTTAGGGCCATTTTTGTTTACATATACAGAGGATACTATAAATGTTGGAAAACAGAGGAAAATAAGTTTGTCTTTGAGAAAGTCTGAAAAAAAATTGACAACGTTAGTTGGGAGACATGTAATTAACCTGTAGTTTAAATTGTAGAAAATAATAATAAACAAGATAATTTAAATTAGGTGACATGGGTGAAATAAACCACCCTTTTTGCTTTTAACAATAGGGCTGATATACATTCACAATGATTGATACGCAGGTAACCTCCACTCTGGAGATTGACATCTCTCCGCTTCTAATGGGAGGAGGAGGAGGAGTGGGAGGAGAGATGGATAATTCAGTTCACAAGTTCATGAGCTAAAAGTTGGTCTTATTATTATTTCTATGGCTTTGGTTGGTTAAGGGTTGGTATTGGCCTTTCACCTTTGACAAGGAACTATCACCTTAAGAAACTTTGAACATCTTTTTCTGCTTAACAATGCTTTTTGTGTGATTTTTGCATACTAAATGAACTTTCAGGAACCTAAAACTAAAAAAATGCTAAAAGGCTAGAAAGACTGAATTAAGAATTTGAAATTAAGAAAGAACTGAGTGCCACATGTTCTCACTCATAATCAGACCTTAAACAATTACCATAATATTATAAGAAAGGGATTGTCAGTAGTGGGAAACTGCCAGGGGAGGGGGGCATCCCTCATCAACAAAGGTACCTGCATGATGAACATTTGTATAACTAACACTGAGTTGTACCCCACATCTTTAAATTTTTTTTTTTTAAATTTTTAAGTTTATCAAGCAGTAAATGTTTTAAAAGCAACCAATTTCTGATCAAAACCTAAAGTGCCCATGCCATAAGAGATAAAACAGACAAGTGGGACCTTATCAAACTAGCAAGCTTTTGCAAAGCCAAAAAAACCATCAAGAGAGCAGGGAGACAGCCCACAGACTGGGAAAAAAATTTGCCAACTCTGTCTGACAAATGCCTAACATCTAGGATCTATAAGGAACTCAAATATGCTGTAAAGAAAATAGCAAACAGCCCCATTACAAAATGGGCAAAAGATATGAATAGACAGTTCTCAAAAGAAGACATATGAGCAGTCAACAGATACATGAAAAAATGTTCAGCCTCACTAGTCATCAAAGAAATGCAAATTGTAACTACACTGAGATACCACCTAACTCCAGTCATAATGGCCATCATCAATAACTCAGAAAATAACAGATGCTGGAGAGGATGTGGAGATAAGGGAACACTTCTCCACTGTTGGTGGGAGTGCAAACTAGTACAGCCTCTGTGGAAAACAGTGTGGCAATTTCTAAAAGTTCTACAAATCAACCTTCCATTAGACCCCCCAATCCCCCTACTGGGAATATACCCAGAAGAACTCAAATCACTCAATTAAAAAGATACATGCACACGTATGTTTATCATGCATTGTTCACAATAGCAATAACATGGAACCAACTGTGCTGCCCATCAAAAGATTTTTAAAATGTGGTACATATACACAATGGAATATTACACAGTCATAAAGAAGAACAAAATCATGAACTTCGCAGCAACCTGGATGGAATTAGAGTCTATAATACTGAGTGATCTTTCACAGAAACAAAGAACTGAGTATCACATGTTCTCACTCATAAGTGGACCTTGAACAACTACTGTAATACTATAAGAAAAGGATTGACAGTAGCAGGAAACTTTGGGGGAAAGGGGGCGGGGAGGTGGGATTGACAGTAGTGGAAATGTGCTTGGGGAAGGGGGGCATACCTCATCAACAAGGGTACCTGCACAATGAATATTTGTATACCTAACCCTGAATTGTACCCCACAATTTTAAAATCAAAAAATTTTAAAGTTAAAAAAAGTGTATCAAACAGTAAAGGTTTTAAAAGCACGTCATAACTCAGGATTACAGGCCAATGTAAAAGTTACTCATTTAGCCAAAGTGATAGTCCAAAGACTTAGAAAAGAGAAAAAAAAAAAACTTGCTTCTTAATGGAGAAGATTTAAAAACATTGAAAATAGAGAAAGTCACAGGGGACTGAGTCCGTCTTTCTCTCCCCCTTTGTTATATATAGAAAATTCTTTTGGAGATTGGCAAGTAAGAGGCTTGTGTTCTGGTCTCTGAGTAGCATTTTGGCCTAGCATTAGTGTAATTAATATTAATGGTAAATTCATAGAAATAGCTAAAATTTGTTGTAAACTTGATTGTTCATAAAGCTTGTTTTACATATTTTTTCATAAACCTTACACATACCATTCTACAACATGCCTGAACCCTTTATCTTTGTTCTATACTTTCCTCCTCTTTAAATAACCAGTTATTTTGTTATAGGACAAAAATTTACCATTCAAGATCCTTTACTATACAAAATTATTTTCTTTTCTTTATATCCTCCCTTACCAAAAAACATACTTTTGTATCACAACTTTCTTTACATCTTTCTTTTGCTTTCTGGTTCCTTTCCTTTTTACCTTTTTATAGATAACTTTTTACATTTATAGTTTGAATTAACCTTTAGTAACTTTTGATTAAGACAAGGCTATATGATTCCAACATGAGTGGCCAGGATCAGACAGCTGGCACCTGTGTTAATTAAGAAAATAATTTGGGTTCCAGCACCCTAATATTCACTTGCGAGTTGTTGGGATGATGGTACTAAGCTGATGGTACCAGGCACTTTAGCAGATTTTTCAGGCCTCCTCAGTGGTCACCATTTCTGAGCCAGGTGTTCTCCCTCCCCTTCAAAAAGGGCACACCTGCTCTCAATGGCACAGAGGACAAAGTTCTGGAGGTATAGGCCTTTTGGGGGCAACTACACTAAATGCCCCCACAGATTTGTGTGTCCCATAGCAACAGACACCATACTGCTTAGCAGGTTTGTTCTTACCAGGTCTCAGTTGGGCAGATAGGGTTTTGTCACTAATGGTAAATGTCAATTAGGATGCCTGTTTTGGGCTCTCTAGTCCTGTCACCCTCCATGTTGGCATCTTTTGCTTCTTTGGCATCTCAACTGTAAAAAAAAAAAATCCTCAAGAATTTTCCTGTAATTAGAAACTTGGTACCTATAATTCTAAATCTGGCCATTGAAATGGGGCATCTAATAATACCCTATAAGATATAATTTTGTTTGCAAAGTAGTGGGATTAAAAAATGTCTGTACATATGAAACTCTTGACCATTTCTCCATTTGTACTGATTTGATGTAAAGCCATTTTAGAGTGAACAGACCATGTGGATGTGAAATAATTTGTCCCTACTTATTTCCAATTATGAACAGGCAAATTTGTTAAGGCCCTTCACAAATTGCTAAATTATAGTCTGGAAGGTGCCATGGGTTGGCATGAAGATTTTGAAGTAAAAAAAAAGTTATGAGGTGTGAACAATTAGGTTAGAGTGATCAGTTCGCATGCCTCATTGTGCCAGAGAGTACTCATCATTTTGGTTATACTGAAGGAGAAATACTGGGCTTAGTAAAGTGACTTAACAATCAGGTGGGAATGGTCAATTCCAATACCCCATTGTGTCATGCAGAGAGCTTTCAGCACTTAAAGCTTCACCTGACCTGCAGGGGAGGAACTAGTCAGGTGCAATAAGGTGGCCCACTACTAAATATCTACCCAAAGGAGCATAAATTGTTCTTCTGAAAAAACACCTGCACTCATATGTTTATCATAGTACTATTTGCAATAGCAAAAAGATGGAACCAACCTAGGTGTCCATTAATGGCAAGTTGGATAGATAAAATGTGGTATATATGTATCATGAAATATTACACAACCACAAAAAAAAGAATGAAATCAAGTTCTTTGCAGCAACATGGATGCAGCTGGAGCAAATCAATGCATAAACAGCAAATTGAATATCATATGTTCTCATAAGTGGGAGCTAAACACTAGTTACAATCAGCATAAGGATGGGAAGAACAGACACTGGGGACTTTTAAAGGGAGAAAAGGAGCGGGGTAAGGATTGTTACCTATTGGATACCATTTTCACTCTTTGGATGATGAGTTCAATAGATGCTCAAAACTCACCATCGTGCAATATAGCTATGTAACAAAGTCACATGTAATCCTGAATAAAAACAAAAACTGAAAATGAAGCCAGGATCAAATGGAATTATGTGTTATTTCAAAAGAGCAAGCAACAGGAGAAAATGTATTTTTTAAAACCATGGCTTTTTCATAAAAATAACATCTCTAGTGGTTGAAAAATGAAACTTTTCCCTCTCAATTTCTAACATGACAATTAGCAAAAAAGGAATTTAGAAAATATTGATAATTTTTATCTTTCACGGATTTAAAAACTTGAAATTTTAAGATACCTTACATTGCTAATTTAAAGCAAGCAGTATGTAATATTTGTGTACTTCTAAGTATATCAAAGAATAGGAGTCACAAAACCAAAATAAATACACACATCTTGTTCATAACTTAAAAAAATAAAATGTAAAAAGTAAACTTTTATGTATTAATAGAACACAGGAACAGTTCAACATTACAGAAGAGTGCAAATCAGTATTTTAAAAGCATAAAAGAGCCGGACTCGGTGGCTCAGCCTGTAATCCCATGCCTTGGGAGGCTGAGGTGAGTGGATTGCCTGAGCCCGCGGGTTTGAGACCCACCTGGGCTACTCGGTGAGACCTCATCTCTACAATAAATCAAAAAATTAGCCGGGTGTGGTAGCGCACGCCTGTAGTTCCAGCTGCTTGGAAGGCTGAGGTGAAAGGATCGCCAGAGCCCAGCAAGTCGAGGCTGCAGTGGCCGGGAGCAGCCACTGCACTCCAGTCTGGGTGACAGAGTGAAACTCCAACTCAAAAAAAAATAAAAATAAAAGCATAAAAAAAGTCAGTTATCATTTTTCATGGTTTAAAACAATAATATTTGTACCATATAAAAGCTTAGCCAGTATAAGATCAAAATTATCTCATAGTATCAAATTAGAAATACAATTTTATTTAAAAATTGACCTTAATATTTAAGTGGTTTAGCCAGGCTCAGTGGCTCAGCCTGTAATCCCGCGCTTTGGGTGACTGAGGTGAGTGGATTGCCTGAGCCCGTGGGTTCGAGACCCGCCTGGGCAACTTGGCGAGACCTCATCTCTACAATAAATCAAAAAATTATCCAGGCATGGTAGCGCGTGCCTGTAGTTCCAGCTACTTGGAAGGCTGAGGAGGAAGGATTGCCAGAGCCCAGCAGGTCGAGGCTGCGGTGGCTGGGAGCAGCAACTGCACTCCAGTCTGGGTGACAGAGTGAGACTCCAACTCAAAAAATATATATACTTAAGTGGTTTATTACTCTATTGCATTCTAAGTCTAAAAGTAGAAATGAATGGTAATTATTTGTTGCCTGAATAAGTTAACTATTACCTCCAGCAGATTATTTGAGTCTTGATATATTGCCATTTTATCTCAGCAGGCAATATTTTTAAATACTCCTGTGTATAAAAATTCATTTTTAACTGCTTACCTTGCCATGAGATAATGAAATTCTGGTAATTATCAAAAATGACATCCACAAAGTAAAAATTCTCAACAAGATTCTAGCAAGTGGGGTTCAACAACAAATCTCAAAAATTATCTACCTTGTCCAAATAGGCTTCACCTCTGGAATGCAGGGTTAGTTCAACATCTGCAAGACCATAAATACAGTTACATTCATCAACAGATGTAAAAACAAGAATCACATGATTATTTCATTAGATGTAGGAAATCTTTTGATAAAATCCAGCATCCCTTCCTGATAATAAACATTGAACACCTAGGCATAGAAGGAACATACCTCAAAATAGTAAGCACCATCTGCTATAAACCAACAACAAGCATATTTCTAAATGAACAGAATCTGGAAGAATTTCTCCTGAAAATTGGAATAAGACAAGGCTGCCCACTCTCACCCCTCCTATTCAACATTGTGTTGGAAGTCCTAGCTAAAGCAATTAGACAACAGAAGGAAATAAGGGATATCCAAATAGGAAAAAAGGAAGTTAAGTCATTCCTCTTTGCTAATGATATGATCCTATACCTAGAAAACCCAAGAGAATCTATGAAAAACCTCCTTGCACTGATAAAGGATTTTGGCAAAGTCTTGGGGTACAAAAGAAATGTGCAAAAGACAGTCACATTCTTATACACCAACAACAAACAAGCAGAGAACCAAATGAAAAGGACAATTCCATTCACAATAGCCACATAAAAAAACGAAATAATCTCAGCATCTTCCTAACCAGAGAAGTGAAAGACCTTTACAACTACACTGCTTAAAGAAATACAAGAAGACACAAACAAATAGAAAAATATTCCATGCTCATGGATAGGAAGAATCAACATTGTTAAGATGTCTATCCTACCAAAAGCAATCTACAGATTCAACACAAGTACCCATTAAATCACCAACATCATTCTTCTCACACCTGGAAATGACAATACAGAAATTCATATGGAAACATAAATGACCACAAATAACTGAAACAATCCTGAGCAAAAGAAACAAAGTGGGAAGTATCACACTTCCAGACTTTATACTTTACTACAAGCCTACAATAATCAAAATAGCCTGATATTGGTACAAGAACAGGCACATAGACCAATGGAACAGGATAGAGATTTCAGAAGCAAAACCTCAATTTCTCCACCAACTCATCTTCAACAAAGCCTCCACCAACAACCACTTGGAAGAGAACCTACTCGGCAAATGGTGCTGGGAAAACTGGCTGACCACATGCAGAAGATTGAATCAGAACCCCTACCTATCACCATCCACAAAAATCAACTCTAAATGTATCAAAGACCCAAACATAAAACCTCAAACAATAGGAATCTCAGAAAATGCAGGAGACACCCCATTTTGGAATCGGAGTAGGCAACCAATTCCTGATCAAAACCCCAGGTGTCCATGCCATAAGAGATAAGATAGACAAATGGGACTTCATTAAACTGAAAACCTTCTGCAAAGCAAAAGAAACCATCAAGAGTGGGAGACAGCCCACAGAATGGATGAAATATTTGCCAAATGTATATCTGACAAACGCCTAACATCCAGGATCTAGAAAGAACTCTAATGTGCCAAAAGGGAGGAAAAAAAACAGCCCCATTAACAAGTGAGCAAAAGACATGAATAGACCCTTCTTAAAAGAAGGTATAAGAACAGAATATGAAGAAGTGCTCAGCCTCACTAATCATCAGAGAAATGCAAATCAAGCCACATTGAGATACCACCTAATTCCAGTAAGAATGGTCATCATTAATAAAACAAAAAAACAACAGATGCTGGTGAGGATACGGCAAAAAGGGAATGCTTCTACACTTCTGGTGGGAATGTAGTAAGCTAGTTCAACCTCTATGGAAAACAGCATGGCAATTTCTAAAAGAACTAGAAATTGACCTTCCCTATGATCCAGAATCCCCCTTCTGGGAATATACCCAGAGGAACTCAAGCCCTTCCACAAAAAGATACCTGCACATGCATGTTTATTACAGCTCTATTCACAACAGCAAAAACATGGAACCAACCATGCTGCCTATCTAAACTGGACTGGATTAAAAAAATGTGGTACATAAAAATAATGGAATATTACACAACCATAAAGAAGGACAAACATATGGACTTCGCAGTAACTTGGATGGATTTAGAGTCTCTAATATTAAGTGATCTATCACAGAAACAAAGAACTGAGTAGCACATGTTCTCATTCATAAGCAATCCTGAACATGTACTATAATACTACAAGAAAGGGATTGGCAGTAGCAGAGAAGGGGAGGGCACATATCATCAATAAGGGTACCTGATCTCAAACCAGGCAAAGTGGAAACCAAAGGGAGGCCTGAACTTTACCTGTACAATGACCACTTGTATACCTAATCCTGAATTGTACCCCACATCTTTAAAAAAATAGTGAGTAAAAGCTTTTCTTATATAAGTATACAGTAATTAGATATCATTGACAATTGAAAACTATAGAGCTTAGTATACATAGGCATACTTTGGGGATACTATGAGTTAATTTCCAGACCATAACAATAAAGTGAATATCACAATAAAAAATACTCATTTACATTAAAATTTGCTCAAACACATCTGACTAGAGCTCTTAGGGAGATTTGAAAGTATCCCCCAAATGGGAGAGACTTAGATCATTAGGGCTCTGTCTTCATGGGCAGATAAATGCCTTTAGAGAAAGGGCTTGTGGGAGTGGGTTCAACCTCTTACACACTCTGCCCTTCCTAATTCCCACCATGTGAAGACATAGCAAGAAAGCCTTCACTAGAGGTCAAACTTCTCAGGTTCCAGACCTGTGAGAAGTAGGTTTCTGTTCTTTATAAATTATCTAGTCTTAGGTATTCTGCTATAGCAACACAAAATGGACTTAGACGTAATATTAGAGTACCAGGAATGGGTTTATTGCTATAACAAATACCTGAAAACATGGAAGTTGCTTTAGAACTGGGTATTAGGTGAGGCTGGAAGAATTTGGAGTAGACTTAAAGCCTAGACTGACATGAACAATGTTATAGGTGATTCTTGTGAGGGCTCAGAAGAAGAGGAGAAATGTAAAAAAAAGGTTGAAACTTTTGTTGAAAGATACCAGACTCTAAAGTATTTAAGATGGCTTATTCTAAGGCAAGTGTGAGTAATGTTAGGCCCATGAAACCCATTCCCAGGAGGCCCTGAGAATATGTGCCCACTATGGTTGGATTGTAGCTTGGTTATACAATGACAGAAGCTACAGGAAATCATAAACCAATACATGTGGGATTTACATTGGTTTTGTCCAGGAAGGTGGGATATCTCTAAATGGGGGCTTGGAGGTTATAGGTAGATTCAAAGATTTCCTGACTGGCAATTAGTCAGTAAGAGTTATCTAACGAATTTTGAAAGTAGTAAAAGGAATGAGTAGCTTGAGAAATGATAAGGGAGTCAAGTTTCTCAACAGGTAGAAGCAGCTTTATAGATGACAGACTTCAGAAATAAAAGGTATGTGTCTTCAAAGGTGCCCAGTCCACTCCTCCCAAAACACAAATTTACAGGGTCATAAAATACTTTTATTTTTCTTCTTTATATGTTATGTTATGCCAGAGCCATATTGGAAAGTAAGCCACATTAAACAGTTGTTCAAAAGTTTGTCTCTCCAGGCCCCTTAGTTAGTAATTTGGTATAGTAAAGAAAAAGGTCAGAGGTCACTTCTTAGAGATTACTTAAGTGGCTGTCACCAGAATGTTGGTAGAAAGGAGGACCATCCTGATGACGTCTCAGAGGGAAATAAGGATAAAGTATTAGAAACTGAATAAGAGCCAACCTTGTTATAAAGCAGCTAAGGACTTGGCTGAATTGTGTCCTTGACCAAGGACTTTATAGAAGGCAGATTTTAAGAACAAAGAACTACAATATCTGGTAGAGGAAACCTCTAAGCAGTAAAACACTGAAGGGGTTACACGGCTTCTCTTAACTGCATATAGTAAGATGTGAGGAGAGAGAAATGATTTAAAGATAAAATTTATAATCAAAAGGGAAACAGAATATAGAAGTTTGGAAAATCCAAGTCTGGCCATGTAAAGAAATTGGAAAGCATGTATAAAAGAGGAAACCAAGTGTGTGGTCATGCACCTATTTGTTAAGGAGATTAGTATGGCTAGATGGAAGCCTGGTGCTGTCAAAAGCAATGGGAAAATTACTCTGAAAGCATTTCAGAACTTTTAAGACTGCCACTACCATCACAGGTCCAGAATGCTGAGTTGTTGAAGGCAGAAAGGTTTTGAAGGAGGGGCCAGGATGTCCATGAAACTTCCAGACTTGCTGCCCATGGCTACCTTGGGTTTTTGCTCCCTATATTCTGGTGCTGCATTTCAGCTGTGGCTTAAGCGGACCCAGATGCAATTTCATCTGCCAGTCTAGAAGGTACAAACTGAAAATCTTGCTGCCATCCGTGTAGTGCTAGTTCTTCCAGCACACAGTGTGCACCAGCTGTAGAGGCATAATTACTTTCCCCTAAATTTCAAAGGATGCTGCAGAAACCTGCAGCAGGGGTGGAATTACCACAGAGATTCTCCACTGAGGCCATGACTACTGGAATTATGAGAATAGGGCTTCCCCAAGAACCTAGAAATGTAGAGCTACCAGCATGCAACACCAGCCTGGCATAAGACTACAACATATAACAGCTGCTGAGTGGGCAGAGCTCAGCAAAGTCACAGGGTTGGAGCTGCCTGGAGCCTTGGGAGCCCAACTCCTGCCTCAGTACATGTAGTCAAATGAAAGTATTCTCAACCCTTAAAATGTAATGTTGTTCTCAAATCATTCTACAAAAAGGATACCTGCACATGCATATCTGTTGCAGCTCTATTTACAATAGCAAAAACATAGAACCAACCGTGCTGCCCATTGAAGCTGGACTGGATTTTTTAAATGTGGTACATATACACAGTGGAATATTATGCAGTCATAAAGAAGGACAAAAATATGTACTTTGCAGCAACTTGGATGGATTTAAAGTCTATCATACTCAGTGATCTATCACAGAAACAAAACAGAGTACCATATGTTCTCACTCATAAGAGAAACTTGAATAATTATCATAATACTATAAGAAAGGGATTGGAAGTAGTAGGATACTGCCCAGGTAGGGGGTATGGGATTGGCAGTTGAGGGACTGCCAGGGGAGAGAGGGGTACACCTCATCAACAAGGGTACCTGCAAAATGAGCATTTGTATACCTAACCCTGAATTGTACCCCATATCTTTAAAATAAAAAAATAAATAATAAAAAAAATGTAATGTTGTTTTACTTTTTCAGTTTTGAATTTACCTGGGCTCTGTTACCTCTTTCTTCTTGTATATTTATCCCTTTTGAGAATATAAATGTCTATCATATACCTGTCCCACCATTGTGTTTTGAACGCATGTAACTTTTGCTTTGATTCTATAGGCTTACAGCTGGTACGAATCATACCTTTAGTATCACTCATATGAAGTTTAGATGAGACTTTAGACTTAGACTTTAAAGTTGATGTTACAATGACTTGAGACATTGTGGGATGTTGGAATGGAATGAAGGTATTGTGCATGTGGAATAGACATGAATGTTGAGAGCCCAAGAAAGAACTGGTTTGAATGTGGCCTACAGAATGTATTTGTTGAAATCCCTAGGGCAACAGTGTGAGAAAGTGGGGCCTGATGAACATTGAAACCCTCATAAATAGATTAATGCCATCATAGAAAGGGTTCATGGGCTGGTTTCACACTCTTGCACTCCTTGCTTTCCCTGCTCGGCTATGAGTGGACATAGAAAAAGGACCCTCACTAGATGCTGAAAACTCGAAATTGTACTTTCAAGACTCCAGAATTGTGAGAAATAGGTTTCTGTTGTTTGTAAATTATGCAATCTCAAGTATTGTGTTATAGCACCATAAACAATAGTCCTCTCTTGTCTCAAATCACCAGCATATCAGATTGATTTTTTGCTTCTATTTTACCTCTGTTTCTCAGTGAAATATATTAACAGTCCTAGGACATGACAGTTTTATCAGACAAAATCTTGAATGTTTTATTTTTATAATAGTACTTCACAATTTTATACAAATTTTTCACTGGTTACTGCCAATAATTAGCTCGGCAAAATATCCTCAGAATTAAACATTTAATAGATAGATGTAGATTGGATTCAAGATTCAATCAAGTTCATGTGGAATCTGTTAAACTCTCAGCTGTATTTTTCCCCTGCTTTATTTTCATGTTTAAGTTAACTCTTCCTTGGTGATAGCAAGGTATTAATAGTTACAGACACACAAAGTCTTATATTATAAAATGTATTATTTCTCATAGCAAAATGCATTTTCATCCAACGGTTCCAGAAAAAGTTATAGAAGTTAATCCCTAACCTGGCTTGGATGTATGCTTTTCTTGGAACTAGGAAAGTATAGTCAGCCCCATACATACCACACAGAGAGTGAGGAGGAACATTTCTTCAATCTGAAATCAACTTTCTCTGAAGAATAAAGGAAAGTGGAGGCAAGACAGGCACAAAGTATTTGTTGTGTATCTAATAGGGTCATGTAAACTTCCAAAACTTTCCTTCCTGGGAATCACCTAAATCTAGCTCTGTCAACAGATCACTACTATTCCTAAACACGAAAATGTGTGTAAGACGAGATTTCCATTGAGAGTTTTTGTGCTTTGCCAAGAAAGCGTCCATCAGTTTTGAATATCTTCTCACATATTTTTCTTCATTTAAATTCTGGCACAGAGTGCTCAGGCCTTCAATCTGTAATACCTCTCCTCACAAGAAAATCCTATTTTCTTGCTAGTCAGTTTTTTCCAAGGTTCACAGTCTACTCCCATCTTTTATTCTTGGACTTTCTCTTTTGAAATGAGTAAAGGATAGGACCAATTAATTTTTCACCTCAACCATGTATCTTCTTTTGAAAATAAAAGCCAGTGGATAAATCAAGAAAATTGACTTCTAACTATGGAATGTCACCCTTCAGTAACCTGGTAGAAGAGTTGCTCTGGGAGATAAGTATATCAAATATTTATTGTTATGTAACAAACTTGGTGTCTTGAGAAATCAATCATACATTATTGTTGCAAATGTGATTTACTTGGGCAGTTTTGATGTGAGCAAAGTTCAACATATTTAAGTTTGTCCTGTTTGTGTTTCTATAGCCAGTTTGTAGGTAGACTGGAGATGACTGTCCCAGAATAACCGTACTCACCTATTTGGTGGTTGACTGGCTATCCATGGGGCTAATGGAAAGACTCAACAACAAGCTTCAACATCCCACAGGAAAGCCCAAGTTTGTTCCCATGCTGACAGTAAGGTTACAAGGTTACAAAAAGGATGACAAGCAGAAGAAATGCTTATTGGGGCCTAGGCTTAAAGTTGGTAGTCTCTCGTTTCTGCTTTTTTTTTTTTTTTTTTTTTGACCAGATCGATTAACCAGTTTACACTCCATCCCATAATAGCTGAAAAGCCACACTGAATGTGGACATGGGATGTAAGGTAGATAGTTGGGCCATTTTTATAAACAATCAAACACATTCCTCCCTCTTTTCTACCTCCGGGTTTGTCCTGCCACTTTCACATGAAAAATATACTAACACATTCCACCCCAATATCCCCAACAGTCTCAAAATCCAAGAAATCATAATCTACATCATATTGGATGGCAGCCCCTTAGACACAGTTCCTCTAGATCTCAAGACTTTTGAGTTAAAATTACAGTGTATTTGCCAAACCCTGGTGACACAGTGATCGAATAACCACTATAAATACTTCCATTTGAAAAGAATAAAAATGAAATGTGTGTATTTGTCACTATTCCTTAGTATTTTAAAATCCCACTGGGCATGTGTTGCCAAGTTCCCCTACTCTGGAGGTATAAATGATTCCTAAGTTAGAGCCAGTTCTGTTCCTGGGAGTTGATGTTCAAGTCTTTGATGTCTGATACTCCCAGTTCCATTATCAAAGTTCTTCCTTCTGATGTATCCATTTATTTTTTTTTTCACTACTATTCTTGGTTAGTTCGAAAAAATATCTCATTAAAAACTGGATATATTTATCTGCCTTCTTCCTGCCTATAAAATTGGGGACCCAGATTTTACAGTTTTAACCATCTCAATTCCTTTTAGTTGAGGCTGCTGACACTTTTTGAGAATGAATCTGATGTGCTATTATTCTACTGAACAAAAGCCACATCCACAATTGACTTCAAGATGTATTTCTCCCCCTAAAGATTTACTGGGACTTTGAGAATAGGCAACTGTGAGTGAGATCTTGCCTTTCATGTTCTTAAAAGTCCCTTTCTTTTCTAACTGTGATGCTCTATAGCCACCAACTTAATTCTTACTTCTCAACAAAGCACTTATATCCCCCTAAACCATAGCACTCAGAATTTACTTTGAAATCTTTTGCCTACAAAGGAGACCAGATATGAGAAACTATTTTATTTTCCAACCAAACTAGGCCTAGTCACATTTTATTCCCTGTAAATTCTGTTTGCAAACGTTCCAGCTTATTCTCAGCTTATTCTCTCTTCTCATGCCTTATATATAGCTAGTATCAACCAGCTGGTACTTTCCACATTCTTTCTGGAAGCTGTTTTTAGTCAACACTGAAGTACATAAGGTGTGCACTCTCATCTTCCTGGTTACCACATGCAATTTTTTTGCCAATCATTTTGTGATTATATAACATATGAGTTATCATTTTCCTAGCTTCCAAAAGCAATATCTTCCCCATATTCCAAGTTTTTCTAAAAATATCTTCTGTTCATTTTTCCAGTCTCTACCACCTCACTGGTCCGAGGTTTATATTAGACACACCTCCATTTCAGGAACCCATTTTTTGTATCAGATATTTATTGCTGTGTAACAGAACATCCAAAGAAAGTGACTTAAAATAGCATTTATTATTACTCACATGTTTATGTATCAGCATTGTGGTTGTACACACCTGGGTCAGATTCTGTTGGTCTCAGTTGGGTTCTGTCATGTGATTATGGTCACCTGGAAGGTTGACTGGGGGTTGGTTGGACAAGAAAAGCCATACTCACGTGTCTTTTGAATGGCTGACTGGCAGCTGGGGCAATAGTGGTGACAGTGCCATATGACTAATCATTCTGAACTTATTTATATGGTTGCAACAGAGGGGTTTTTTGTTTATTTTTTGTTTTGATCGTTTGTTTTTTGCCATAGCACAAAGACATTTGAAGACAGGTTCAGAACAGGCACACCATCAGTTCTGCCACATTTTATCAGCAAAAGGAAGTCACAATATCAAATCAGATTCAGGGTATAGACAATTACACTCCACCTATTGTTGGGAAGAACAGCAAAGTCATACTGCAAAGAACGTAGGCTCAGAGAGGTGTAATGAATCAGAGTCACTTTTGAAATCAATTTTAAAAGAAGGGCTTCCATACATATCCGAAAAATAACACAATTCACATGGCCACCTATTGCTAAGACCACCAACATTTGGCACTTAAGTTGACATAAACATTTATTTTGCTACTATTTCCAGACTAAGTTTTATATTTTACCAAACTATTACTTAGAATATTTTGTGGCTCATGCTCAACCCATCATTTAGGTTTTGAGAATAACATTAATGTGTTTTAAATATTTTAAGTTTTGTCATGAAGTTAAAATTAATTGTAGGAAGTAAAGAGCCATGTTCAAAGTGTAAGCTGAAAGTACAATTATTAAAAGTCATAATCTGAAGAGTATGTGTGCTTTATCTTTGTTTTGGTGACCATAAATAAGTCAGTAAAAGTCTTAAAGTCCATTATCTGTTCAAAACATACAGTATAGTGAAATTAATGATATTCAATATTTATCTTCAAAATAAATAATCATGATCACTATTGGAACAAATTGATCACAATTAAGAATTAATAGTCCAGATCTGGTAATGTGCCCCCCGACAATTCATGGCTTTATGTTGGACCAGTAAGGAAAGCTGGGTGGTGTTGTGTCTGTCAGTTACTCTATGACATGGTAGGTCCTGTGGCAGAATGTGAGTAGTGAGGGATTTGGTCAGCCTTCATATCCCTCCATCCTAACATCAATATTTCTTACCTGTAGTTATACCCACAAGAAAATGGCATTGGGAAGTAAAGGGGTTTTTTTGTAACCACAAAAAGAAATAATGCAAATCCTTGACTCTGGCAGATATCTTAGCATCAGACAACTGGTCTTCTCTGCTATCCTCAGATACTTCCATATCAGTACCTCTGGAAAAAAATAACTTAAGAAATGTTTATTTTCAACTGGGCAGTAAAGCAAAAATGAACATTAGTCACCACAGAGGAATCATCCTGGAAGGACTGGAGACCAGCATCATTCTGTCAGAGGCCATCGCTTGATGAACTGGGAAATTGCCAGTTTCTTGACAGGAGAAAGCATGTGACAAAGAAGTTGTTTGCATTTCTCAAGAATTCCTGATAATTATTTGGGAGGGAACCCCAGGAGAAGAATAGATTTACTGGGAGTTCAAAATTATATTGCATATATTTTGAAGAGTAAAACAGTAGTGATATTTTTTATAGATCTAAAACAAGTAAAAAGATCCTATCAGTAAAATCAGATAATGACATACATTAGTGGTAAAGTTACTTTCTTGTATACAATGCTATTATTTTTAAACAGAAATGCCAAAGGAAAGTAAATTATACACAATAACCTGTAGAGTAAGACAATAACATGCAAATGCCTAAATAACTGAGACTGTTTTAAAATTTAAAACCTTACTTTTTTAAAAAAGAAATTAATATATTATTTGATATCAAAGTAAGTACACTTTCCATAGTAATACAATGAACTGCTGTAGGGTTGTATATCAGAATCCAAGCTGATTTTTCCTTCCCAGAGCAGGATTGATCTGAAAAACTTTGTTACCTGAGATTGCTTACACTGTCAAAACTGAGCAAGAAAATAGAGTTAAACCCTGTGTGTAGTAATTCTTCTTGCTTTCAACAGCAGCAAAAGTTACCACAAAAGAAAAATCCGAAGTCAAATGTACCATCATGTGGAAGTCAAACAGCTCTCCCGAGTCCTTTCTTAGAATCCTAATCAAAGTCTTTGGCAAGAACTGCAATGGCTCATAGTTTAATAACTGTAGGTGAAAACAAACCTGAGTAACACTTTTGTGTGGACATGGAGCACATTATTCTTTATAAAAGTTTACCTGAAAGAGCTATGAGGAAGAATTCAGTCTTGAGTTTATGAATGGGTGTTATTCTCAGATATCTACTTCCCTTTTGTGGGCATTCTGATAGGACACGTGGCATCCTGCCTTATCCCATATGCTATATGTCTACTTATTTTTCATATATTACCTACATTTATATCTTAGCAATTATCTCCTGACCGAACAATTAGTAAGAGAACTACCTTACTTTTGAGATAAATTCCTTACTGGGCACATATCCTTGGAATATTCTTTTTTTTTTTTCTTAATTTCTATATCCTCAGTAGCTATTCCACAGAGAACTGGGAAAGCGTAAGGAGGAAAAACAACTGATGGACAAATAAGTCAGCAGATAGCAGTGATGACCACAGGAATGTCCTGCCAGTTCTCTATGGCTTCCTGCTTTCCACTGCAAGATGGCCAGTTATCCATATGCTCATTAGCTTTGTGTCTCACATACTGTACTTCTCACTTCCAGAAGTCAAAAGACTGTTTTTCTTTTTCTTTTTATAAGTGATTAATAACACGGATTTTCCAAGAATCCCTATATGTTTCAAAACTCACAGAGGTTGTACTTTAAAAAAATGTTTCATTTTCAATTTTCTTGTTAAGAAAAGTATTTGCTTTATTTCTCTAAAACTGGAGATTTTGTTGACATATAATTTCTTTCTAGTTTAATTTTTCATCTTGCATTTTCTGATTAGTTGCAGCTAACACTCCGAGATCTTTGAGCATAGGCCACACTCAAATTATAGTATGTAATATGAAGGGCACAGTAGTGGTGTTTGTCTGAAACCTGCCCCAAAAACATCCTAGGAGACATTTGCTGAAGAAGGCTTCAGACAGCAGAAGTAGGCGCCAACGCTACAGGAAACCCTAGATGAAAGAGTAGTCCTGGTAGAGAAGAGGAGAGATTCACAAGCACGAAGTGAGAGGGCTGCAAATAGTGACTGCCTCTGCTCCACCAAAACAAGAGGCAAGACTCCAATGAGCTGTCAAAGACAGATAAGCATGCAGCCATGAAACTCAATCTGTGCTGATCCATAAGTCAGTGATGCTATAGATAACACCCCCTTGAGCCTTCTTGAATAGTTAGAAAATTAAACCTTCTTTTGAACTCTTCTGTTAAATAGCAAATAAGGCAGCCCTGCTATGGAAAAGAGGAGGAAAAGCAACATGCATAGGATCGCAGAGGAAACTTCTATTTGGGGGAATAAAAAACATGTATTTGTTCCATAAAAGTCAAGACACTAAATTCAAAGTACTTGAAAACCTGTCCAAGGAAAGGCAATTGCCATTCCTGTTCTAGATCTTGCAGTTTAAGAGACCGTGAAGCATTGCTCTCAGAGGAAGCAGTCAAGTGCCTGTGCAGAAAGAAGTCTACAGCATTAGAAATTCACAGATCCTGCCAGTACTCCAGTTTCCTGCCAGTCAGTATTCCTGAGGGTCTCTCAGCCTCCCTGCCATGAGCAAGAACTACACACCAAAAAGAGTTGCATTTGAGGAGTGAGAACACCTGAGATGCATTCCTTAACTGTGGCACCCACGGGATACTTAAAGAGGCTAGGACTGGACAAATTATAGTCATTACATTGCCTCTGCCCTGAAGGAATGAGTGTTCTTGGGACAACAATACACGCTCAGTGTATTGGATCCACCTCTCTGGATCCTCCCCTTAACAACTTTCTGGCCCTGCCAAGTTGGGCAAACATCAGGGTTCTTGCTGAGCCATCTGTATCTGCTTTTTTTTCTGCCTGAACTTGTTCTCCCCTCCCATCTCCCACCACCACTATTTACCTACTTAACTCCTAATCCTCCTTTATTTCAGATCTCACTTCCTCCAAAATCATTCCTGTGCTTTTTAAACATTGGATAAGATGTGATTACCCTCTCCTGCATTAATGTATGCTCCCATGATCTGTGAATTTATGTATTGCTCCCACATCACATCCATTGCATCAGGTCCCACCTCCATGGGTACTTCTTTCTACACTACCTCATGGGGTAAAGCTTTGGAGCATGCAGGGACCTATGTGAACCAGGGACCATGTTAATCTTGCTCATTCATATTCTTAGGACAAAAGTTTGTGTATAGACCTTGTAAGAATTCAGTAAACCATCTGCCTAAATGAAGTAAAACTGTAGCAAAAAGCTTACATTGATCTTACTAATTTTTCTGATTTAAATAATATACCAGTGAAATGCTTTCAAATGTCTAGTGAACTCTGGAGAAGTCACTCCAGTTATTACAAGAGAGGAAGAAGAATTTTGATACCAATAAATTGAAGCAGGGTAGTTTATCCAGTTCTTTTTGTTGTCATTTGGTTTTTTTTGTTGTTGTTTTGTTTTTCAATTTTTTTTATTTTAAAGATGTAGGGTACATTTCAGGGTTAGGTATATAAATATTCATTATGCAGATACCCTTGTTGATGAGGTGTGCCTCCCCGTCTCCTGGCAGTTTCTCACTCCTGCCAATCTCACCCCTGCCCCCCAGCAGTTTTCCACTACCGCCAATCCTTTTCTTATAGTATTACATCAATTGTTCAAGGTCCATTTATGAGTGAGAACATATGATACTCAGTTCTTTTGTTTCTGTGACAGATCACTCAGTATTATAGACTCTAAGTCCATCCAAGTTTCTGTGAAGTTCATAATTTTGTCCTTCTTTGTGGCTGCATAATATTCCAACATATATATGTACCACATTTTTTTTATCCAGTCCTATTTCAGTGGACAGCATGGTTGGTTCCATGTTTTTGCTATTGTGAACAATGTTTCAAAAAACATGCATGTGGGGGTTCCAGTTAAGATGGCAGCGACATAGGTGGAACTGTGAGATTCTCCAAATATGAGTTCCCCAAAAAGACTCTTGCCCCCCATTCCCTACCCCCAGCCCACAGCTGGACGCATTGGTCCAAGGCTCAGGGAACCCCAATTCGATGCAGGGCCGGCTATTGTGTCCTAGGCTGCTCCCCCACGGGTGGGAAGGCTCGGGCCTCAGCTCCCTCCCTGGCTTCATCGAGCCCAGACCGAGCCTCCGGTCACCCTGGGAGACTCTGGGCACCCACCCCTCAGAGAGACTGATTCCATTTCTGACTGAAGTACGCTGGCGGCGGTGTGGGGCTACTTTCGCTGCTCACCGCCTGACCTTTGGAGCTTCGGGGCTCTGAAATCTAGAGCTCTGGAGCCCCAAGTGGAGTGCCCAGCTGTGCAGCTGATCCCTGGGAGGCTCATGCTATCATGCTAACACAGACCATCGTAGTTGATTGCCCAGGGACCCAAAGAGCAGAGAAAAGGGATCCTATTACTTTGGCCACTCTCCAGGTAGAGACTCGCATTGCCCCGCCCACCTACAAGCAGTCTCCACCTGGGTTCCCAAGGTAACATCACTAAACAGATGACAAAGCCACTCCCCTGGGAACTAAGCAGCAGACGTCTCAGGTTACAGCTCAAAGGAAAGGAGGAGAGAGAGAGAAATCTACACAAATGAAGAAAAATCAAAAGAAGAATATGGGTCTCTCCCAGACCCCAGGGAAGGCAAACACTGAGAAAACTGACTTTGGTATGCAAGCAATGAAGAGCCCCCAAAATGACTGGTTTCAAACTACAACTATAGATATCAAGACAATAATGGAGAGATTAAAAAGAATTGAGGAGAGTCAAGAAGAAACTAGGAAGGAGCTGATAACTGAGATAACAGCAATAAAGAATACTGTGAATGAAATAAATAACA
>CAUYQG010057452.1:0-19389 GCA_963574415.1 Tarsius wallacei
CACGGGATTACAGGCTGAGCCACTAGGCCTGGCTCCTCATCATTTCTTTTGCTTACATCTTCTTCTGCCTCCCAGGATACCAGGAAGGCAGTAACGACCCACTGGGGCCCTCTTCCCTTCTCCTCCTCCTCTGTCCTAAGATGGTTTCCCTCAAATACCTTTCTTTCTCCCTATCTATCTACACACCGGCTTCCTTTTCACTCGATGTGGTTCAGTGAACACTTTCTGATGATCATGTTCCAGAAACACTGACTCTGTTCCTTTTGTAAACAGAATGCCAGGTGGGCTACCTGTCTTTCCTGGTTTTGTGATTTTAATGTGATAGGGAGTGAAGGTGGGGAAATATAGGCTCAGCTGATGTGGAGCAAAGATGTGTGGTCTGGTCTCCGTCTCTCTCTCTCTTAAAAAAAAAGTCCACCATGCACACAAATGACATGGTATCTATTACTACATTGTGAAAAGGCAGCATCAAGCCAAGTACTGATGGGACAGTAGAACTGTCAGTAGCAGCAAAGGTCTGTGGATACAGAGAAAACTGCTACTTAAAATGTCTCTACCTAATTGTTTACTCCGAATAATACATGGGCAAAACGATTCCCCCTCGGGATGCCAGGTCACCCAATCCTGTATTCATTACTTTAAAAAAGGGCAAATTAAAGGTCTCCTTTGGAAAAGAAAAAAAAAGTAGGGAAAATACTGACAAAGTGACTCAAGATTCTAATATTACTCTTCTAATATCCAAACACTGCAAAAATAAAGAAAATAAGACATCAGTAGAGACAGGATTCACACTCTCATGTTTATAATACTGCATCAATTTTACCTGACTTATGCTTCTTGGGAAATTTTCTTATTTGGAATATTTAACTCAATAAAAGAAAGCGTAGATGTGAATTAACAGTGCATCTGGCCATTGCCTTTCTATACTATGCTGTGGCCATGTGCTCTTTGAGCTATGGCCAGGTCATATTTTCTGAGCTTTGGACTTTGCCTGCCTCCCCTACTTTGGGGAGGTGAATCTTCTCTTTCTCTTTCTCTAATTTACTTTTTAAATAAACCATATTTTCTAATCTAAAAAGAAAAACAGTGCATCTGAGTGCAGTCACGGGCAGGAAGCAGGTTCCACTGCAGTGGTTGAGATGGAGAGTTTCTAGAGAAGTGACCCGTCACACAAAGCATGGGATGGATGGCAATGCTGTTAGAGAAGAGAGTGCTCTGCTCTGAGAGTCCAGAAAGACCCCCTAGCCTTGAAGGAAGGAGCCCTGGGCAGAAGCTGTAGTGGCAGAAGGTCACGTCACCTCTTTACAATGCAGAGCTGGACCATGGGGGAAGGAGGAGAAACCAGAATCTCTCTTCTCCTGCCTTTGTTCTATTTTTCAGTGGTGGATTCTAACCAGGCTGCAGGGTTGGGAGCCCACAGGTAGCAAGGTTGAGTCCCTGGAGCAAAAGGAAGGCAGAGAAGGGCAGAAGAGCCATCTGGGGGCTGGGTGTCGCAAGGCTCATGGACAAGAGGCAGCATACGGGGCTGCTTTTTTTCCCCTTGAGTCAAATTTTTATTTCTTTCTGGACACAATTACCTTAAGTCATCTGGACTGGACTGTGACACATCTTTCTTCCTTCACTGTTAATATTGTTGTTATTTAAGCTAAACACACGAGGCTGAAAAATGCTGAGCATTGCCAGTGTTTCTTTTTCCCAGTGTTTCAAACCAGCAGTGTTCTGGTTAAATCTCTAAGTTGTCCTTTCATGTTTAATTTCATGAGAAATTAAAGCCAGATTACCTTGGTATTACATGAGCAGGTCTACAAGGCGGACTGTATCGATTGTCTTGGTTGAACATCAGCTAACTAAGTAATTTGCAGATATAACTCTCTAAGACTTGGTCTTTCGGCTATAAGCTGCTTTGTCTGTCAAGTGTGTGTCCTTCCCACCCCCACAGGATATATATGGATGATCTATGAATCCTAATTTCAATGTTTGCAGACGCTGAGCCGAACAAAGATTCAGAGATGGAGGAGTCAGAGACCGTGGCCCTCCTCAGGGAGATCCAGATTTCTGGTAGACCCAGTCAGGAGTAATCTTTATCACTCGGTTTCAGAATTCATACATATTTAATTTCCAAGTGCAAAGCCTATCATGCCTTATTACAAAAGGAAACAGAAAAGGATGGCCCACAAGAAATGCACATCTGGACTATGTTCTAATTGCAAGTTCATATGTGCTTCTTGTTTTACAGTTAAATAAGAGAATTAATCAATTTGGCATAGGGCATGAGTTGAAAGAATAAGACAAAAACTCCCTTAGAAGCGCCTTTTCTCACTGTCATCCTGTCCTGATTAACATAGAAGATGAAAGCTTGTCACACTTAGTCCTTCTCTTCGCCTGTCCAGACCCTAGTTTCTTCATTACACTGTCTTCAAATATCCCGATATATGATCCATCTTTTACTGGTTGAGAAGAAGATATTGATAAAGTTTTTTTTTTTTGAGTTGGAGTCTCAAACTGTTGCCCAGGCTGGAGTGCAGTGGCATGCTCACGGCCACGGTAGCCTCGACCTGCTGGGCTCAGGTGATCCTTCCACTCAGCCTTCCAAGTAGCTGGAACCACAAACGTGAGCCACCATGCCTGGCTAATTTTTTGACTTATTATAGAGATGAGGTCTCACCAAGTTGCTCAGGCTGGTCTAGACCCTTGGACTCAGGTAATCCTCTTGCTTCCACCTCTCAGAGTGCTAGGATTACAGGCATGAGTCACCATGCTGGTTTTAGATAAAGCTATTAAAATATGTTTGCTTTTTATTCAAGATGTGATAGAAAGACATTAGAGAGTTTTGAACAAGGTAATGACATTATCTAATTTAATATTTTAAAGTATCACTCTGATTAAGGTTTAGAAACTAGACTGTCTGGCAAGTTAGGGCATTACAAAAGTATAGACATAAATACTGGTGGGTGAGCTTTGCTGGAAGCATGGAGGTAGTAAAGATGGGTCATGTGTGGCACATAATCTCAAGGTACAGCCAACAAAGTGTGCTGATGATTGGATGTGGGGTGTTTGGAGTCAAAGATGTTCCCCAGGTATTCGCCTGAACAACTTGATAAGTAAGCATATCATTTACTAAGATGGGAGGTTGAGGAGACTTTGGCGGGAAAATTCAAAACTTTTGTTCTGGACGTTTTATATCGAACATTCCTTTTGGCCATATAAATGGTGATGTCAGGAATTATGAGTCAGGAGCTCAAGACAGAAGACATGCATTGGAGAGTCCTCAGTTCATGGAGTGTGTAGTATTCAGTCACTCATTGAAGGAGGAAATATATAGACAGAGAGGAGACTTCTAAGGAAACAGACCTAAAGGACCCCCATATTAGAGACTGCAAGAAAGGGAGCAAGAAAGTAAAGTGGTCTAAAAAGGAATCTCCAGTAGAAGAGGAAGGAACACGTGAGTTTCACTTTTCTGGAACTCTAAAAATGTGGCACTGCATGTCTTCAAACAGGGGGTTCTGGAGTGGAGTTATGTTCATATAAATTACGTAAAGCAAGTCCAGGATAGCAATCTAGTGCCTTTTCTCTAAAAAACATATCAGTGTTCACATGTGGGTGCATGCCTACACACAGCCAGGCATGTAACTATGCACACTTTCAGGCATGCATCCGTGCACACAGTCAGGCTTGTATCCGTGCACACATTCAGTCATGTATCCATATACACATTCAGGCATGTATTTGTGCACACATTCAGATATGTATTATGCAGACCTGTGGTGATAAACATTTATGTGCACATGTCTTCACCTGCAGGGTATAGACACTATAACACATGATTCCTGACAACCTGTTCTAAAGCTAACCAGTCTGTTTTACTTTCTGGAAGATCAAGCTGACATTTCAATCATGTGTAAAAGTTTTACCAACTACATTACCAGTGGGTGTTTTGACAAGGTCTTTCATCCTGTGTTCTTATTAAGATTCCAGGAACCAACTGCCCTACCTTGATTATATAAATGAGAAAACAAAATGAGAATATGTAGGCAACTCGCCCACTGGATAGTTAGAAATAAACCTTAGATTTCTGATATCTTGCATCATGTATAGTATTTGGATCCATTGCTACATAATAAATTGCCCAGTACTTAAAGAAACATTTAAGTATGGGCCCGGAATCCGGATGTGCCTTTGCTGTGTGCTTCTAGACCAATATCTCTCAGAAAGCTGCAGCCAAGTCTTGACTTGGGGAAGATATTCTTCCAAGCTGCCTCAGGGGATGACTTCAAGTTCTCACCAGCTATTGGCCAGAGACGTCCGTTTCTCCCACCTGGACCTCTCCAAAGGGCAGCTCCCAGCCTGTCAGTCAGCTTCCCTCAGAGCAAGTGAGTGAAAGAGGACGCCAAGAAGAAAGCCAGTATGTTTTTTTAAATGTATTATGAATTCATAATAACTGGCATAATTATGGGATGTGTGTGATATTTTGTTACATGCATAGACTGTGTAATGATCGAGTCAGGGTATTTAGGGTATCCATCACTTTGAGCATTTATCATTTCTATGTGTTGGTAACATTTCAGGTCCTCTCTTCTAGCTATTTTGGAATATACAATATCTTGTTTTTAGCTATAGTTACCCTACTCTACTATTGAAACTTACCACATTACTTCTATCTAGCTGTATGTGTATACTGATCACTAAGCCTCTTTTCACTCCTTCTTCCCTCCACACACACATCCACATCCTTCCCAGCCCTGGAAACTGGCAGTTTTGTAACCTAATCTCATAAGTGACAGCCCCTCAGCCCCATCCATGGTATTCCTGAGAAGCCAGTCACTAAGCCCAGCCTACGCTCAATGGAGGGGTCACACGAGGGCACGGGCACCACAGAGCAGAGATAATTAGGGCTCTCTAAGAGAAAGACTCCAACCGATATCCAGAAAACTGCATTTTTGACGCAGTGCTAAGAGACTGCATATTTGACAAGGAATCTGCAGGGTTTCAGATATTCTGTAACCACTTTTGATGACGGAAATGAGCCTCCACGCGGCACACATCTGGAAATTGGCAGACAATTGGGAAACAATTATGCTCTATTCCCTACTGCAGTGATCTTTCCCTACATCTCATCTCAGTGCAACACATTTCAACTGAGCAACAGCATCCTAGCAGGGAACAGTAACTTGGCAGTGCAGGTTATTTTAATGAACACTTTAAACTAAGTCTTCACCATCTGTTCGGGTTCCTAATTACAAACCCACACTCATTTGCAGTTGCATCATTAAAAGTGAGATGCTGGCAAAGGGCTCTAAATGCTTGTCTAGGTTGTCCTCTTGATTCTGAACTAATTTTCTCAGTTGTTACATCCTGAAGTCCAAAACATCTCATATGAGATGAGGACATAAAGAAAAAAACTTTTATGTGCAGTATTCAAATGTATGGAATTTGTAACTTGATTCTCCCTCTCTCTCTCTCTCTGCAATTCTTTTATTGCAAACCGAAATTCCCTTTAAGAAGGATTTTACACTTCAAATTCCCCACATATCTGGTAATTTTAGCTTGCTTTAGGGATAAGGGGAGGATTTAAGTGGAAGCCCTTTAAATAGGAATTAAACTCATTTGCACAGTGCAGACCTACCGATCTCTCCTGGGAACATGATAAAGCATTTTGCAGAGTTTAACTCTTCAAATATTGTTTTACTTATTTGCCTCTCTCTTCTTATGAAGTTATTCATCAAGATGAACTCCAAGACAAATCAAGAAATACTAAGAGATATGTTGCTTCTAAGCTGATCTGCTTATATTCAAAATGATCCCAGTTTTGCATCTCAAAGGGTGTTAGAATTTAGGAAGCAAAATGAATGCCAATCATTTGAAAGGCCACTACTAATGCTGCCTAGAGGTGTGTCTTCTAAAAATTGACAACCTGAAAGACAGTAGTCCCCAGGTACATACCATGGAAAGCTTCTCAGGTAACCCTTCTATCTCACTGAACACAGGGCAGAATGACTAATCCGGCTTCAATCCACGAGGGTCTCAGAGACCACAATGCTGTGCTCTAATGCCTTCTGTTAAATTAGCAGAGATTTCTGCTTGATAAGACTGTAGACAGGTCAACGGGTAGATCGGGAAGGTGTGGAGTCTGGGTGCAATGGTGTTCAGGCTGTGCCCTTGGGCTCCTTCAGCCTCTTAGCCTCGGGTGTGGGAAGAGTAATGGGGTAATTGGTCCTTTGCTAGCAGAATTGTACCAGACCCCCAAGCAGAGGCTATATGTGACAAGAACCTTGAGAAGAACCATGGAAGGCAGGAGGCCTCAGGTTTTCAGGCAAGTCCGAGGTTCTAATTGAAACGGAGCTGTTGTTCTCCCTTTCAGCTTGGTGTTTTAAGAGTCATTTGCCCAAGTTTTCCTAATCACTCTTTTTTTTCCTTCTGATTTGGAGTCTCACTCCGTCACCCAGGCAGGAGTGCAGTGGCATGCTCACAGCCACTCCAGCATCGACCTGCTGGGCTCAGGTGATCCTTCTGCCTCAGCCTCCCAAGTAGCCAGAACTACAGCCACCTTTTTTTATTCATTGTAGAGATGAGGTCTCGCCAAGTTGCCCAGGCTGTTCTTGAACCCGTGGGCTCAGGCAATCCCCTCACCTCGGCCTCCCAAAGTGCTGGGATTGCAGGCTTGAGCCACCATGCCTGGGCCCAATCACTTTTTTTATAGTCTCCCAAGGAGGGCCACAGAAGAACACATCATCTTAATTTTCTCAATATACCTGAAACTACCTGTAGTATGAAGTGTGCTCCGAGAATCAAATCCTGTTCTTTTTGCTGCGTGTTTAGGAAGAGCTCCCACATCATTTTAGCCATACCTGTTAATAAAAATAGTTTCACAAAAGCTACTGGTTATGGGCTTCCAGATGTCCTGTCATTACAAGATTCTTGGCTCTTAAGACATAAGCCTTTAAGTACAGCTGATACCTGAGGGACACTGTTTCAGCAAGTGCAGGTAAGTCCTGAGAAGCACTTCGGGGGCAGAACATTCCAGAAGGAGAATTTACTGAATGGGTGTTAATTAAAGGTGAAGGACCTCTTATTCTTATTTCAATACAGTCAGGTTAAGTTCATGAGCATAGCCAAGGGCTCACTGTTGATTTTCCTCCCCTCTGGGTGGTGTGAAAGTTTCCTCCCATTGAAGTGCTTTCCTCATTGCTGTAGAATCTGGACCTCTACACCTGAGCTGTTACTAACATAGCACTCTAGAGCAGGGATCCCCAACCCCTGGGCCATACACCAATTCTGGTCCATGGCCTGCTTGGATCCGGGCTGCACAGCAGGAGATGAACTGGGCATGAGCAGAACTCCGTCTTCTGTCCAGTCAGAGGCGGCATGAGCTTCTCATAGGTGCCCAAACCCTATGGTAAACTGCCCATGCAAGGGATCTGGGATTCACGCTCCTTGTGAATCATGTGCCAGATGATCACCTCTATCCCCGTCCATGGAAAAATTGTCTTCCATGAACCAGATCACTGGTGCCAGAAAGGTTGGGGACTGCTGTTCTAGGGTACAGAATCTGGCTAGCTGACAAATAGTAAGCATGACAGAGATTCAGAGTGGAGCTAACACGAGGGATGGGGTTTCCAAAGTAGAAACCACCCATGAAAAATAAGCAGAGGCTGTAAAACTCATTTTTTGTTTGAGAAAAATGGGTGCGCTTTTGGTATGAGTGAGCCTTTTTTGAAAAAAATATTGCTTTGCTCAGTCTTGTGGCACCCTTGGAGTCTCTGTGAAAATTCAGAGCCATTCGGTGATTATTGAGTCCGCATGTAAACTGTTTCAGTGGGTGGAACTCTAGACCACGCAGTGCAGCTCCAGGAGCCTGGCAGGCTGGCTGCGTTTTGTGATTTGAGAATTCACAGCAATGGGTAAGTTACTAAGGGTCAGGGTCTTTGTTTTTGTAGAGTGCTTTATGATTTATGAAAGGTCTGCATGGCTGCTTTTTCTACCTAGTGGGAGGATAAGACATGGTGCGACTCCCAAGATGAGGTGAGAAGTAAACTATTGTTAGAACTGATCACTGTGGGCCGGGCTCAGTGGCTTAGCCTGTCATCCCAGCACTTTGGGAGGCCGAGGCGTGTGGATTGCTTGAGCGCGTGGGTTCGAAACCAACCTAGGCAACTAGACCTTTTCTTTACAATAAATCAAAAAATTAGCTGGGCATGGTAACGCATGCCTATAGTTACGGCTACTTGGAAGGCTGAGGCAGAAGAAGTGCTGGAGCCCAACAGGTCGATGCTGAGGTGGCTGTGAGTGTGCCACCGTACTCCAGCCTGGGCAATGCAGTGAGACTCCAATTCAAAAAAAAAAGAAAAAAGAAAAAAAAGAACTGATCACTATGAACTCTGTGAGAATGTGCAGGATATCCTAGGTTGTGTACATTCAGGTTAACCCAAGTTGTATGAATTCAATTCCATGTATAAATCCCGTCAATCCTGTCTGGTAATGACAGAGCATTGGTATGGGTAAGGCAGGAATATCTGATGAGAGTTGTCCAGAGGAATTAAGTCCAGTCTGGCCTTGACATCAACGAAGACTACACCAGTTCTCATATATTTCATCCTTCTAACCATGAAATTCTAAACAAAATCTCCCAAGGTTTAATTCCATGCCAAAACCATTGGCCAATCTCCAGCTTATTAAAATTTGTTTTAACTTTAAAGCAACAATTAACTCCTGGTCCTCATCTTGTGATATTCATGCAAAGATAGCTTTCCAGTACATTCTCTTATCCCATCTACTGTATGGATACTCATCATATATTTTGCCTTCCATTTTAGTTCGTAAACCTCCTGGGACCTTCTTGTTACAGGCTCTTGGATACACACACTGGCCAGGCTTTGGATCACCCCAAGTCATCATAGCTCAACAAGAATGATCTAAGGTTTCCAGCCTAATCGGAGACACAAATGGCCCCATGGTCACACACGCTTGCAGCTCTCACCCCTCATGATCAGGCAGGAACAAAACATACCACACATATTTCTGGGAGGGCCCGCGGGGTGTTCACCTTGTGCTCCTCACTCAATCTGGTCAATGCCTCTAAGCGTCATCTGTCCATCACCACCCTGAGAGCTGGCCCTGTGAGCCAGGGATCGCTACCCTCATGCAGGCACAAGCCTTCAGTTGACACAATGGTTTTCTTTCACTAGATGATAAGAACAAGAATGAACACCTTTCCTCTTTATATTAAAATGGCAATAGATTACCAAAGTGGCCCATGTGGGTCCCCTACCATCACTCATTGTTAAGGAAATGACTCTTTGAGTTTTCACCTGTAGCCTTACTTCAATGGGACACCTCTAAATGGGTCCCTGGGTAGCTGAGATCAGGGAAGGATCATCATGTCAGATGCCAGGTGTACTCAGTATCACCCTCCAAGGCTGACAACTTGTCCCGGCACACAGACCTGGACCCCTTATCTCTTGGGTGAATTGATTGCCAGCAGAACCTGCAGTTCTTCATGCAGACCTCCTTTCAGGCAGCCCTCAGACTTTTCTGGGCATTCACCAATGCCCACCAGGGCCATGAGCAGGGGTCTGCTACCCAAGGAAAAGAACACTTTCTCCAAAGTCCTGGGGACAACTTCTCTAGTGCAGTGGTCTCCAACCTTTTTGGCATCAGAGACCAGTTTCATAGAAGACAAACTGATGAGGGGGGAAGGTCATCAGACATTAGATTTTCATACAGAGCGGCAACCTAGATCCCTCGCCTGGGCAGTTCACCATAGGGTTTGAGCTCTGATGAGAATCGAATACTGCAGCTGGTCTAACAGGAGGTGGAGATGCGCTCATCCACCACTCACCTTCTGCTGTACTGCCTGGTTCCTAACAGGCCATAGACTGTGGCCCAGAGGTTGGGGACCCCTGATCCATTGCCTTGCTATTTTGTAGTTAAGTATATCCCACAGTTACGCCAGGAGTTTTCCTTACACATGTACAAATCATTGAGTTGTTGACCTTTCCCATTTACCTTTACAAATGTTGCTGTCTCCCCCAAACAAAAAAATCGATTTGGAAATAATTTCCTCCATGAAAGTAAGTTCTAGATAGCCCATATTCCACAGTGGCAAGAGAAAAATTTAAGATGCAAGCAAAAAGATTATAATGAGTCATCTAACATTTTAATGGCAAAAGAAAACAGCCCTAATTGTCTCTATTTATATGAAGTGCCTTCTTCTTAGCAATAAATCAACCATTCAGTATAAGATAAACATGTCGCCATTTTTACATGTAAGATCTACGTAGGAAATACTATATGTGGTCTGTAATAGAAAAGACACAGCTGCAATAGAATTTGTCATTTAAGTATTCCAAGTTACAAAGGTAAATCTAAATATTGACAAGCTTTAAAATTCACTCATTCGAGCCATAATAACAGATGTTTAAAAATTAAGCCAGCTAAGACAAGGCCAGGAATACAAGATTTGGGGTTTGTTCAGAGAGTCTTTGGAACTTACATCCTTTGGTCATGAATTGCAAGGTTATTACTTCTGAACAGGTTTGGGAAAAATTGACACTTTCAACGTCTGCAGAAATAATGAATAATTTGCTCACTTGCCTTTGTCTGTGGAGGCATCCTGGGAAGAGTTCAGGATGACAGGAACCTGGGAACAAAGAGACTAGGAGATTGTTGAAACAGCAGACTTAAAATAAGAATAGCCCAGTGAAATAATTTTTTGAAGTTAGCAGAAGAGTTAAACAGTATCAAGAAAAGCCAAAGAAAACTACAGTAATATATAAATGGGTAGGCAATTTCAACCACTCACTCCAAAACAGAGAAAAGAGACATATCATCTTAGAAACCCAATGAACCAAGACCATTTGCCTGAGTGAGAGACATTTGAGGTTGCTCTGATTCACTGCAGAGATATAAATCACATCATGCATTGATATTTTTAAGTGTTCATTTTTAATGTCAGATATTAAAATAAGGGAAACTGAGTGGAAGTCAAAGAGGCGACAGTATGTTTCTAGGAATGGCACTGCCAGGGGAATTTGCTGGCTGTATTTATACTTTTCTTATCAAGATAGTCATATAATTGATTCACCAGGTCCCCCCTTATTTATGCCATATCTTCTCAATTAAGCTGGGAGCCTCTACAAGGCAGTGTCATATCCCACAGTTCTCGTATTTCCCATATCTCATGAAAGCCACAAGAGAGAGAAACGTTATGAATACTTACTGGCTACACAAATGAGCAGTCCATGTGGGAAGGTCAATTCGATTCCATTTCTTGCACCAGAACTTACCCAGAACTCATATTATAGTAACATGTAAATATTTTTAAATGCATAAAATAAAGCCATCTTGATGTATAAAGAATGATGTGATATGCAAAAGCAGGTCTTAGGCAGAAATATGATCCAATCATCTAAATTTCACTATATTGACATTTTCAAAAAAACAGACCTTAGCAGGGGCCTTTGAAACAAGAGAACGGAATAAAGTGACATTGAAACGTAAGTTCTTCAGCTTCTCTGCTTCTGTGAACACTTACAGTATGACCCGATCAACATCTTGGGCTTTAAATGCCTCAGATATCACACGCAACTTTACAATCCCATCAAAGTTTATGAAACTATTCAACAGAGTTTGTATAAAGTTGAAGGGAGAAAAATATCTGGAGTTTTAATTATGGGGGAAGCATTATGTAATTTAATACAAATCTCAGAGATGTTTGATTCTTACTAGCAACTAAAAGTGTTTTATTGCATGCATTTATGATTAGCATTTTAGGACCGCTAACCAAGCTTCAACTACAATTAGCTGACATGACAAATCCCTGGGATATCATTGCTAATTGTACCCTTGAAGACACATTATGGGGAGATATGGTCCTTTAGTCTTCGTTATCTGTTAAGAGATTGTTTCCACTGGTTGAGTAGAAATTATTTCTGAAAATGTCAGCTTATCAAATCAAACTTTTGCATTTTAATAAATGTAGTTCAGAGAACTCCTCACAGCCTGTTTGCTTATGCACCAAGCTTCCCTGCTGGCAGTTTTCACGTGGAGGAACTTGAATTTGCTCCGTGGGGCGACTCCATCTCTGTCTAGAAGAATTTTCACCAACCCAGCTCTCTCAAGTGAGAAGTCTTGGCCATATTAGGAATGCTGCGGGGCAGTTAAAAACCCCTCTCCCCTCTGTATGGCACAATACGACTACCCTTGGAACACCCAAAAAAGATTTCAATCACCATCTGGTCACAGCCCTCTTTGCATCCTGCATAACATTACATGGGCTGCTTTGGAAAGAGGAACGTTCAACACAATAAAAGTAGTTAGAAGTAATTTGGTGGCTCGTTTTGTGAAGGATTTCCACAGGCACAGATACTTTTGAATTACAGACAAAATCCCCCAGATTCTGCCAAAGCCTTGTGCCAAAGTCATCATAATTATACATCTCTGAATATCTGTTCCTGCCAGCAGTGAATTAATGAGATGATATTACTTATAATCTTTGAATACTGTGAAATAAAAACAGAAACAGGAATAAAATAATAATGAGCTGGACCTCTTTATAGAGGGAAAAGCAAAATGATGAGCTGGGCATCCTTATAAAAGAAAACAACTGTTTTCAATTGTTAAAAGGAAAGCCCATCCTACCTAAGAAAACCAGCAGAAAGTTACGTCTTGTCTTAGGGACCAGAGAACGAGGGTGAAATGATAGCAGTCAAGCAGGTAAGACAGCTGGCACTGTCCATTGGCAATGGCTTTTCCTGTCTGCCGCTGTGATCTCCCTGTGGGTCAGAATGTCTTCTCCTGTGCTTCCCTGGCCACCTGTGACGGGACTGCCATTGTGAAAAATGACTTTAAACCTTCCTCAGAGAAGCCTAGCTGCTTCGTACCATGGGAAATGTAGTAAAATGGAAAATACTTATGTCAAGAGAGTGATGCTTAATTAACTTTAATTTCCTCTGGTGTGACATATACACCATTGAAATAAATACGGGCAAGATGGTCAGGTCAAATGCATTCAGTTCTAGCAGGGTGTTCAGAAACTGAATGAGTTTGGGCAAGTTCCTTCTTCTGTCTGACTTCTTATTTCTTAATTTTGGAGATAAGGCAGGCAGGCCCATTAGATAGTCTATAATCACCTAAGGCCCCTTGCAAGACTCTGTGATCTATGAATCTCAGAATATTAGAAGGTAAATACATTTCTTAAAATAATAAAACTGCAAAAATACTTTGTATACATTATGAAAAACATGCATTGTTTTTATTTTCATTGTGTATTAATCTATGTATTATTTTTAATTGTAATTAGATGAATACTGAGGTAGATGGATAGGTAGATTATAGACTGGTAAATGATAGATAAGTGATAGATAAGATAGATAGATGAGATATATGATAGATTAAATAGACAAGATAGATGACAGATAGAACATGATAGATGAAATAGATAAGATAGATAGATGACAGAACATGATAAATAGATATATTATAGATAGATAGATGATAGATTGATAGATGATAAGTAGATAGATGATAGATTAGAAAGATAGGTGACAGATTGATAGATGATAGATAGATAGGTAGATTAGAAAGATAGATGGATAAATGGTAGATAGATAGGTGATAGATTAAAAAGTGAGATAGATTACATAGATAGATGATAGATATATAGATGATAGATGATAGATTAGAAAGATAGATAGATAAGAAAGATAGGCAGATAGATGAAATAGATTGGTAAATGATAGATTGGTGATAAGCTAGATGATACATTGAAAGATAGATAGATGATAGGTAGATAGATAATAACATAGATGATAAATAGAACAATAGACAGGTAGGTAGATAGACAGATAGATAGACAGACCTAATATAGATATCGTGGAAAATGCAAAGTGAGTACAGAGGAGTTTGATCCTTATCTTAGAAAGACCGGAGTGGAAGGATAAGCTATAGTTCAATCCACCATCTGGTCAATAATATTCATAAGTATAAAAGCTAGTGTGTGAGTGTCTGGTTCAGACCATACATTTGCATATTGGTGAATTTGGGTTATGGGAAAAAATGTAATGGTGCTTTTTTGCAGACGGACTTCTCACATTTCATTTTTTATTGGCAGAGCCACTTTTCCTGTGTGGAAAGAGAAAATTGTCTCATATTTTTTTAGAGTAAAAAAATTATCTGTTAAACTATCTATTTGGGTATTAACTGTCACAGAATCATATAAGCCCAGAGTCTAAAGGAATGGTTGAGCCTGGTGACCTATCCCCAGGTAAGACACACACACCAACAGGTACAATCTGGTGTCCAAATGAATCTTTTCTGACCTACGCATTTAGCTCTTTTTTCTAGCTAATGGTGTTAGAATAAAAAGTTGTTTCTTATAGTGAACCAGGATAGCTGCTATTGAGATTGTGCCAATATCACATTCAGCACATGGACCCCAGCAGAGAAACTGAGTGTCTAACTGAGGGAAGTGCTATCTCCAGGGAACCTCGTAAAATCTCCAGGGCTGCCCAGTGGCTGCAGTAGTGAGTACTACTACAGTAAAAAAACACCTTAAGTATGCACAATTCTGCTTCTTTCCTGTTTTTATCACTGTAATTCAGAAAGTCTGTCATGTTTGACATCATAAACGGCCTCATCAGTTAGGCCAGGAGAAGCAAACACAGGGGACTGTGTGCTGGGCAACTGAACCGAGGCCACAGACCAGCGAGGTGGTAAATCTGAACTCTCTAGCAAGCCCTGGAACCCAGGAGTATGGAGGTTACAGCAAATAACAACGACAATAATAATTACGACAAACATGTGACTCAGAGAGTGATTCAGTGTGACTATTGGCTCATTTATTCGTGATTGCATGATGACTCTGTGTTGACTCCTGGAATGCACAGGGTTTCACAGCACCTGGTCTAAACAACATAGAATACAGCAAAGGGGATAGAAGTGAAATTAGTGTATCCAATGGATTTTTTTGCCTTTCCCCTTGTCCCCCCAGCTCCATGTCCAGCCCCCTCAGATCTGGGGCACAGATACATGTCCTGATCTCTCTCATTAGATATGAATGCAGGATTCCGGAGATCCTTTGAAATGCTTCTTGGCTGCAGAAAGATCCATGTTCATGCTGCAGAAGTGGGCTCAGATCCAGCACGAGCCCCGAGTGGTGCCTGGGTGGCCACGTGAGCCCCCAGAGCTGCATGGACCGAGGGTCTCCCTGCTGTGCACAGCCTCACATTTCCTTCTTCAGCTCTTCCATGGAGTCTGAGCTTCCCGACATCCTGCCAACAAAATGCCCTTCTGCCTAAATCTGCCAGAACTTGTTCTGTGGCCCACACCTAAGAATCATGATGGATTCATCACCCAAAATATTTCTATCACAAGTGTGAGGGAGACAAGTGGGTCATTGTGGGATGCCACCAGTGGAATGGCTTCTAGCCTTCTGTGCTGAAGGCCACTCTGAAGAAGCAGACTCAAAGTCAAGGCTTGGAGGAGGCCCTACAGCTGAACATGGAGCAGAGATAGCAACTTTCCAGGAAGAGAGATGCCAAGTGCGAGATGCGAATCTTGAACATTTGGTACATGTTATGGAGAAGTCCTACTGAGAAAAACCTCAGAAAAGCACCCATGATTTATTTTTCCTGATGAACTTTCCGAGATGTGACTCATAAACGTGACTAGCAGATATGATTGACGGCGTGGATCTAATGAGTTTTAGTGTCAATAGAAATGAAAAATCAATAAAAGCCAGCTCCGATGTGTATAACAATACCTCCCTAATGAAGCCATGTTTATTCTACAAATAAAAATGAGGAAAATCATTTAATCTATTGCCCACCAGTATGCATGACTGGGTTTCAAAGCAGGAATTGTATTTATCTATGGTGTCTTTTATGGAACTCTGAGGATAGGTACCCTCCTCACCTGAAAGCAGTGTGTGTTTATACACCTTCCTGGTGGGCACTGACAAAGTGAGATATTTAAACCACGATGTGTTCAATCAGCTCAGATGCCAGTCACTCTGTTTCCACAATAAAGCACACCTGGATGGGCTCTGGCAGTCAGTGAGTCATCATGTCACCATGCATCTCCTCACATGCTGAGACACCCAGTGTTCTCATGCAGTTAAAGAGTAGCTTTGCCCACCAAATGTGACCAATTTACAGAGCCACTAAAGTCAAGCCTTCCTTAGGAAAAAGTTTCTAGAGACTTATACTCAGACAGCCAACATTACAATGTTTCCTAGAGGAAGGTCTTGCTAAAACATCTTGAAATAAGCCAATTTAGCTTGATAGCCAAAAAGAAATGTAAGGTATGTGTTTTTTTCTGATTCTCCTCCTCCTCTTCTTCCTATTCCTTCTTCTCCTCTTCCTTCTTCAAATTTATTAAAGCAAATCCTTAATGATTATTTATGAACAAGACTCTGAATGAAGATCTTCCCAATAAGTTTCACCAGGAGGTTTCTATGGAAACACTTTGTAGGAGTCCCTCACAGTCAGGTTGCTTCTCAAAAGCAGACACTGAAATAATAACAATAAGAAAATAAACATATTCCAAAATCCTTGAGTACAAATGGCGGAGATTTATGTCGGCATTGTTCCTTTGTAAGGCTGGCTTGCATTCTTGTGGTTCACATTTTCTAGGAAAGGAAAACCATGAAGCTTCTCAGCTCTTCTGGCAGCCGCTTGCAGGCACTTACATCTGATGACATAGAACAAATCATCTGCAGAAGCTCACATGGTGTAAATTAATTAAGGTGCAGACACTCAGAGCACAGAACACCAGTCTCCTGGGAAACAGAGCTTCATACAATCAAGTGTCATGAAGCAGTTTGACATTTGCAGGAAAAAGAGGGGTAACGGCAGAAGGGCCCCATGTCATTGGGTCTGAGGAAAGGTATGTCAGGATCCCATTGGAAAGGCAGGATTTGAGGACTGTTTTCCCCCAAAGATGCAGAAAAAGTACCTTCTTTAAAATGATTGCTTTTAGGCATTATATTTGCCAGGAAAAAAGATCCTTAGATGAATTGACTTTTAACTGTAGAAAAAAAGTGAAAAGTAGAATAATAGATTCTGATGCTAAAATTCAGAGACACATTGTAAGAATTTGCAAAGGAAAGAAGACATAATAACCACAACCTGCACAGCTATCTACTAGGTTTGACAGTGTCCTCTGGTCCCAGTCTCCAGAGTGCTTCCTTAGACTTGGGGTAAGTGGTACAGCGCCTGTCTCTACAGTGGCTCTAAAGGATGCAGGATGCATGTTGAGACTAGGAAGACTGACCCTCATTAAGTAGAAACTATAATTTTGGACTTTGAGCTTTTTTGGAGAGCTACCATCCTTTGGCCTAGGTATTGAGACAGATATCTTCCTCTGATTCCGAGAATGTAATGTTAGTGTCCACAGATAAAGATATTACCTAAGAATAAAGGACAGTCCTGGGTGAGCTAACCAAGGGCCCCCATATTCCTATCAGACATGCAGTCCTCCCTGGGAGTTGGGTCTAGCCTCTGGAGCTCAGGAAAAACTCCATAACCAGAATTTGGAGGTTAGAGCTACATACTACCAACATTTGTACACGTGTGCATTTAATAGCCTGGTTGATTGTTGATTGTGGAAGAAACTAAGCATGGATCAAATGTATTGGACCAGAAATTAGAAGCTCAGACCTATGCCCTTTCTTTCAAAGTAAGTAGCTTTTGAGCCTCCACTTTCTAATATTGAAAGTCAGGATGGTATCTGTCTGTCCCGGTTACATCAGTGGTATTATGTAAACTAAAGGAAACAGTAGGTGTCACAACCTTTAAAAATCATATAAAAGTATATAGGTAGGGAGGGTCACTTTTCCTATTTAATATGGGCAGGCTTAGAGCATCACAGAATCTAGGTACTGAGTGGAAGCCAGAGTTTTCTGGTTAGAAATACCTCTCAAGTCAAGAAGCTAGTCCACAGAGTCATTGATTCATCCATCTTCTTCTTCGTTCATTCATTCAATCACGTATCTATAGATGATTGCTGTTTGTTGAGCACCTACTTTTCTCTAGGCAAAGTACACTAGGTTTGCATGCTCAGTGATAGAACATGGGTGATTCCTGCCCTCAAACTTCTGGTGGAAAAGTCAGAGAATAAGCATTCCAGTGAAGACAAAGAAGAGATCGAGAGGAATGGCAGCACCTATTAGTAAAAAGTATTGAGAATCCCAGCTGACCAGGGTCTAGGGAAGCTTCAGGCCAATGCCCAGACCTCAGACTAATATCTCATGGCAGTGACTAGCAGAGGTCAGTCTGAATTGGGAAAAAGAGGGGTGTTAGGGTCACACTCCCGGGGTGCCTCCAGAATGTTAGGTCAGGCCCACTGGGGGTGTGGGGTGCCTGGTGTACGATCTGATGCCCCATGAAAGATGCAAATAATTGCACAGAAGTTAGATGAGAAAATATAGTATATTTAGAAAGTAAATTAGAGAGAGAGAGAGAAGAGATTCCCCTCTCCAAGGTAGGGGAGGAGGCCAAAGCCAGGAAACATGGCAACAGCCATAGCTAAAAGAGCACAGGGTCACACCAGAGTCTAGTGAGGCAATGGCCTGGCCTGGCAACGGCAAAATGACTGCTCATGGTCGAGTCCGTTTAACCTTCCTTTGGATGGGGGAAGGTCATTAAGGTGATTGGGTGGTGGTCTGCTCCACGTCATCACAAAGGGGCAGGTAAGCACAGGTGCTGAAGTCAGGTGATGGACATCAGGCAGGTGGGTGAGTTAGATGGGAGGTAAGGGGAGGAGTTTTCCTGCAAGAGACTTGTCAGACATTTGCAATCCACAAACTCCTTAGCAAAAAGTTGGTCTATTATCATTTCTATGGCTCTGTCCTTGTCTGGAGATTTGCCAAGGGAGTGGAGTAAGTTGCCAGCTTACTCCAGAATGTCTGAATGCTTCCTAAAACCAGCCTATTGGAAATATATCTTATCTATGTCTAACTTGTGCTAGATTCAAAGCGTGTCAGGGGTAAAGTCCAAGCAAAATGGCTATGCTGAGGCAAAAAGACTGTGCTAAACTAAGTTTATTCTAGGTTTCCATAGGGACCTCCTTTCAAGGGACTTATCTGATATACTTTAAAGCAGGGGTCCCCAACCCCTGGGTTGTGGAACTGGGCTGCACAGCAGAAGGTGAGTAGGCGAAGCTTCATCTGTATTTACAGCCACTCCCCACCACTCACATTACCGCCTGAGCTCCACCTTCCCTCAGATCAGTGGCGGCATTCGACTCTCAACCAAGTGCAAAGCCTACTGTGTACGGCACATGTACAGATCTAGGTTGCACACTCCTTAGGAGAATCAATGCTTGATGATTCCCACCCCTTCCAATCTGTGGAAAAACTGTCCCTGATGCCGAAAAACTGGTCCCTGATGCCAA